>PVLD010010972.1:15914-67868 GCA_004027595.1 Dinomys branickii | reverse complement strand
GAGGAAGGAGGAAGGAAGGAGGAAGGAGGAAGGAAGGAAAGGAGAGAAAGAGAGAGAAAAAGAGAGAAAGAGAAAGAGAAGGGAGGAAGGAGGGAGGTGATTGTGCCTGAGTACAGAAAGGCTACACCATTTTGAGGCAGTGTTGCCCACCATAGGCCTGTGAGTGGCTATGTGACACAGTTACCAGCTGGCTGGACACCTACTCACAGCGCACACCTCTAAGCCTACAGCTGTGTGAGACGATACCAGTTCAAGAAGAGATTCCTAGAGATAATGATCCTCAAGTGTGCTCAGTGTGGTGCTGAATCATATCGCCCTAGAGCAGCAGCCCCATGTTGGGGCCTCAGCGAGGAAGACTCCAATATGCAGTCACCCTCAGGGATGACCCTAAAGTTGGGAGGCATGGCAGCAACCCCAGGGCACCAGGAAGAAGCAAGGTGGCTTTTTCTGACCCATTGTCATTTTGCCACACTATTCATAGGCCATCCCAAATCTGAGCAAGGAGATGTGGCCACTGCTTGTAGGTGGGGGCATAGGGAGGTTACAGCAGAGCACATGGATCAAAGATCAAACCCCACGGGATCCTACTCAGAAGGAGTTGTTCCCATCAACAGGGTCTTGTGCCATGTCTATGAAACAAAGAAAATCATACAGTGTTTTGATCTAAAAAGTTCTGCCAGTTGAGCAAAGCGACACATACTTTTAATCCTAACTACTCAGGAGGATGAGGCAGGAAGATTTCAAGTTTGAAGTGAGCCTAGACAATTTAGAGACCCTGTCTCAAAATTTTAAAGGGGTGGGATATAGCCCAATGCTATAATGCTTGTCAAGAACACATGAGGCCCTGGGTTCAATTCCCAATACTGGAAAAAAATAAGAAGCTCTCTGTCACGCAGTGAAGACTGACCACTGCTCCATGATTAGCCGAGACAGTGTCAAGATGCCATATATGAGACATGGCAAAGCCTTGTCTGGTGGCTCAAGTCCTGGGAGAAAGAGCAAGGATTCACATAGCCCCTCTGTCCAGGTCACCGTTTCCCTTCACCTCACCTCTTGCCAGGGGCAGGAGCTACTTTGCCACCTCCTGACAACTATGCCTACAGAGATGGCAGAAATCAGTCAGCAGTTTGGTCAGATTTGAGGTTTCTGGTCAACTGATAATCAGTTCAGATGTGCAGTATAACAGAAGATGAAGCTGGTATGGTGGCATACATCTGTAATTCCAGCATTCTGGGAGGCGAATCATAAGTTGGAGCCCAAACTAGGCAACTGGGCAAGAGCCTGTCTCAAAGCAAACAAATTAAAAAAGGGGGGGAAAGGAAGAAAAAATTCAGTTTCATAAGGAATGTCAACAAAGGCACAGGCTCCTCAACCTCATTTCTTGAAAGCAGCCCTCAATCTTTCCCACTGGTCTCTTCATCAGAAAAGAAGTCGCTATGTATTTGGAAACCACATGGCCTTCCTGTAGCAGAGCACAAGCACACCCAGAGTTTATACCTGATCCTCTCATTTGATGCAGTTTGCTCTTTACCTTGCACTTAAGAGATGCTGGATCCAGTCTGAGAATCATCATACATAAGGAAATTCTGATACTTGTATCTAAACCCGGTAGCCAGCTGTGCCATGGGTAATTCAACCTGCCCTCGGCATGGCCTTGGCAGGACCAAGGCCCAGTCCTTACCCATGAGGGGCCAGATTTGTCGTTACCAGCACTGTCTTCACCTCCTCCACACCACTGCCATCCACTGCAGTATCTGGAGTTGTCACAACTACCACCTCCTCCATATGGACGCTCACATCCGGGGTTGCCATGGTTCACAGAAGTGGGCACCAGTGGCCAGGAGTTTCACTCCTCCAGGGCCCCAAGTCCTAAAAAAAGCAAGGTAACATACAGGTTACAGGGTAGTCTCCAAGTCTGCTCAACAGAACACCTAGCAAATGGCTTCTCTCAATATATCACCAAAAATCCTCCTCCAAGTTCCTGTCTGCTGCTCTTCAAAAATGAAGCTCTACCCTGAGGTTCAGGGTCTCAAAGTAGCCTTAGGTAGCAAGATCCACCACCTCTCCCATTAAATGAGCCATACTCCTCCCCAAGAAGGTACAGCACTCCTCACTCCATGAGGGTCTGAAAGTTCTGAGGCAGCAGAAAGAACAGGGCAGGAAACCAAAATGTCAGGTAGGACTTCTTTGAAGGTGAGCTTCCTAGGGTCTACTTTTCCCTATAGACATCCTAGCTGAACTCAAAGGCAGGATGAAAGCCCAAGATTATACACCAATACACACAGAAAGCACCCAAGAAGTCTCTGTGGTCTAAGAAAAGAGAAGAGAAACCCATATAAGAAAAGAAGAAAGTAAGGTTCTCCAATTTCCTCATTTGTAATGGCCTCTGGGTGGTGATGTGGGCTGTTATGATTTAGACAGACATGTCCTCCTCAAGTCTGTGTTCAGAGGTAAGGCTTCTGGAACAAGGTGATGAGATTATGGGGGGTGGTGCAGTCCTTAGTGGATTAGTCCATAGGTTTGTTCCCAGCCACTTGAGTCTGCTGTTTGGAGTGCAGCTTGGTCAGAGAAGGTGAGTCTCCAGGGTATACCCCGGAAGGGGGTATTCTTGTTCCAGCTCCCCCTCTTGTTCTTTCTGCTTCCCGGCCCCCATGCAGTGAACAGCTTTCCTCTGCCAAGGTACTCTGTCATTGCCATTTCTGCCTCAGAGTCAGCTTTCCATGGACTGAGACCCCCTAAAACTGTGAGTGAAAATAAACCTGCCCTCCTTTAAATTGTGAATATTGGGTACTTTGCTGCAGTGATAGGAAAGTTACCAATATAAAAATGTGGTACCATGAGGGGAGTTGTTGCTATGACTATATCTAACCATGTGGTTCAAAAGCCTTTGGCATTTGTTTGTGGGAGAAGTCTAGGAAAGTTTGGTAGTGCTTTCTAGCGAAGCCTTAGAATGCTGTAAATAGAGTAAGCAGAGATTGGCAGGTGATACTAGTTGAAGTTGAGAAGACCAGAATGCTGATAGAAATGTGGACACTTAAGGCCAGGTCCATGAGGTTTCAGATGAGAATGAAGAATATACTGGAAAGTGGACATGTGTGTTTCTTTCTAGCAAAAACCTTGTCTATATTTTGTCCAAGTCCTAAGACTTGGCATGAGCCTGAATTGAAGGTTATGAACTACCTTAGTTACTTTTCTCACTGCTAAAACAAAATACCCAACACCCACAAGTTAAAGAAGGAAAGGTTTATTTTGTCTTACACTTTGTAGAGGTTTCAGTCCATAGTCAGCTGTCTCTAAGGCAGGATGGCACATGGCAGAGGGGTATCACAGAGGAGAAATAGTACATGTGGCAGGCAGAAGGCAGCAAGCTGAAAGCAACAGCAGTAGCATCAAGCTTGCCTTCTTTCTGTCCCTACTGACTTCTATTATCTACTCCTTTAATACCAGTATCATATCCTTAGTCCACATTCACACACCTTAATCCAGCTACCTTAAAACTCTCCATCTATGAGTGCATGAATTGTTGGGGCAACATGTAGATACAAATCATAACATGCACGAATTGATCTGGTAGAAGAAATTTCAAGGCAGCCCAACATTCAGGCTGTGCCATGGGTACCGTTAGCTGCTTTCAGATTTGCTTTCAGATTTGCAGTGAAAATCATGACCAACAATGGGTGCTAAATAATTTGCCAAGTTTGCAGTTCACCAGAAAGGAAGTGCCCGCAAAGTTAGAGTCATAGAGAGTATGACCACAGAAAAGATTAGCATTAAAAAGAAGCCAAGTACTTTGCAACTGAACAATAGGAAAGATAGTCTGAGGGCATTTCAGGAATTGGCCACACCCTACCCCTTGTAAACTCAAGGGTATAAAAGTGTAAAAGTAAACTCTTTTGAAAGATTTTGCTTTGATAAAGAGAGCCCCAAGGTGCCCTGTTCAAGAAGGACCACTTAAAGAATTGGTTCTCTGGAAATTCAATTCACCTAGCTAACAGGTACTCAGAGGCTGGTGCAGCTGTAATTCAAAGGGGTCTGGCTATTGCTTAAGCTGGTAGCATACTGTGACACCCTCCATGTGGTGATCTTTCAGTCATACAAAATGAAAGAGTTAACTTGATCACAGAAGCTTCCACCCAGATTTTACAAGAAGCCCTAGGAGACCAGGCAAAAATGTGTGACAAGATCACAGTCCTTGAGAGGGTAATATGTTAAACCAAAGGTGCAGGAGAAAGTTGAAAATGCCAGGAACATGAACCATCTGTTGAGGAAAGCTACAGGAAGCAAGTAAAGCCAGTCCAAAAGAAAAGCTGTATAAGCTGCAACCAGCAATGCCATAAGGGTAGATCCATTCCAGCTCTTTGGAATTCCCATCTTACCACAACTTTCCCAAATGCTGGACATGGAGCTACAGGATTTACTATTTTCCCTGTTGGGTTTCGGTCTTGCTTTGGTCTTATTTCTGTTTCTCTCTTCCCTGCTTCTGAAATGGGAATGTTTACTCTATATCACTGTATGTTGAAAGTATCTAACTTTTTATTTATTTATTTAAATTTTTAAAAAAAATTTTTGTTTTGTCTTTTTGAGACAGGGTTTTTGCTATATAGTTCAGGCTGGCCTTGAACTCACTTTGTAACCCAGGCTGGTCTCAGACTCACAGCAATCCTCCTGCCTCAGCCTCCTGAGTGCTGAGATTATAATGTGTGTCACCATGCCTGGCTCTTTTTTATTTCTATAGGGGCTTATAGCTGAGAGTTTGCCTTGAATCTCAAAGGAGATTTTGGACTTGGATTTTTCAGCAATGCTGGAACTAGTAAGACTTTGGCAAATCTCAGAGATGGACTAAGTATACTTTACATAATGAGATGGACATAAGCCTGTTGGGAGCCAGGGGTAGAATGCTATGTTTTAGATCTAAAATGTCTAAAAGTCTTGTGTTGGGGGCAGGGCTCTTATAAGGTGATTAGATCACAGGGACACTATATTCATCAGTGAACTAGTCCACTCATGTGTTCATAATTGAAAATGCCAATTAGAGAAGGGTCAGGTCCCTTGGTGCTTCACTTGGAAGGGTATATTCTCTTTTTCTTTCTTTCTTTTTTTTTTTTTTTTTGGAGGGGTATATTCTCATTCCTGTCTCTTCCTTTCCTTCTCTCTGCTTCCAGACACTATGCCAGAAGCAGTTTTCTTCCATTTCTGCCTTGGAGCCTTGTGACCATGAACTGATCTCACCGAAACTATGAGCCAAAAGAAATCTCTCCTTAAAGAAAGAAAAGAAAAAAGGCAGGAATAAGAAAACACCTTGGCTTATTAGTAGTAGTATTATTATCATTATTAATACTATTTTTAATCATTGATGGTCCTGCCCTCAGGCCAACCAAATCCCCTGCTTGAAGACTATTATGGTAATGGTGGCATGGCAAGCACCAAACCTCAGAGGGAAACCTCCCTCCTGACTGGAGGATAGTGTCCCAACTTCGTGGGGGTCATCCTGTCTCATTCTCTATCTTCTGCACCAGGCTGTTATGGTTGATACATTGTGTCAACTTGGGGAATCTGGAGGTTTAATTGAGTGATTCAGCAGGAAGCTGGGGTGCTTACTTTGTAAACATCTTGAGCCTGTGGAAGAGGAGGGCATGGAGATTGTGTGAGAGGTTCACGACCCCTGGGTGGGGGTAGGCTGTTTACACTGTAGGGGAGAAAAGCAGGCTGCTTGCAGCCATTCCTCCCTTTTGCTGATTGTTTTTGCTGTGCTCTGCTGCCATGATCACTTGCCCTCTGCCATGTGCTACTCTGCCTCAGAACCAGCCAGGTACGGACTGAAACCTCCACAAACTGTAAGCTAAATAAACCTTTCCTTACTTCATCTTGGGTGTTGGGTATTTTGTCTCAGCAAAGAGAGAAAAGTAACCGAGACACAGGCCCAGGCCAGATTCAGTCAGTGATGTCACAGAAAACAAAACAGCTCCAAACTGGAGGAAAGGGCCCCAGAGTCAGTATGGACACAGTGGGGAATGTGCAAACTGAACTCACACAGCTGCATGGGAATGCCTAGAACATCTTGAGATAGTACATGTGTGAACCTAACCTTACATGGAAAACCAAAGCTTTGAGAACTGATCCATGGGTAGGCAACTGCTCAGCCTCAGACAGGGGTCCAAGCGGCCAGATCAGGAGCACAGAAGCAGCTCTTAAAACAGACCTGATCTCAACCACAGAGGGGATTCAAAACACACAGCCTAGAGTACCACATCACGTTCCTACTGCAGCTGGAATGTCTGCACTCTTTGTGAGACTGAAACACAACCCAGACCTCACAGTATAATCAAAGTATCCAGAATATAATCCAGAATTGCTTGATATACATAGAGTAGGGAAAATCTGATTAATTCTCATGGGAAAAAATAGTTGAAAACTGTTCACTCTAAAATGACTACAGAGGGCTGGGGATATAGCTCAGTGGAATAAAGCGCTTGCCTAGCAAGCGCAGGGTCCTGAGTTCGATCCCCAGTACCGCAAAAAATAAATAAATAAATAAAATAAAATGACTACAGAAATCAATAGAGACTTGTAGGCAGACAACTATTATACCACTCCCCAAAGGTAAGCCAAGCACGCCCAAACAACAGAAAGGCCTTGGCATTGAAACAAAAAGTTACTGTCAAATGGAAATCTGAGAATCAAAAATTACAACAACAAAGGCAGGGGATTGTAGCTCATGTACAATGCTTGCCTAGCATGTAAAAGGCCTGAAGTACAAACATCAGCGCTTCAAAAAATAGTAATAAAAACTGTACACGTAAGTGATATCCGTTAAAGATCACTGATTGGCTCCAGAGCAGCATGGAGATGAAGAAATGACAGGAGGGAGCCAGGAAACACAAAAACAGTGACAGGCCAGAAGTGGTGGAGGATCCCTGTAGTTCTAGCTTAGGCCAAGGCAGGAGAAGTTTGAGTTTGAGGAGAGCACCAGTAACACAGCAATATATCATCAAAGAGAAAAAGAAAGAGAAAGGCTGAGAAATAGATAAGACAGAAAGACAGGCAGGCAAAGAGAAACAGAGACATGAGATACAAATAGAGAATGAGAGATAGAGAGCAAGAGACAGAGACAGAGACAGACACAGAGACAGAGGCAGAAATAGGAATTACTCAACCTGAGCAGCAGAGATTGGAAAGCAGACTGCACAGAGCTTCAACACACGTATGTAACTAGACATGGTTGTATATGTATGTCACTAGAGTCAGAGAAGAGATGGTAAAAGTGCTAAGCTGAAAAATACTTGAAAAAATAATTGCTGAACACTTCCCAAATTTAGCTAAAGACAGAAACATTTTACATTCAAGAAGATTATCAATCTTACAATACACATGCCCACATCGTAATCAAGCTGAAGACCAAAGACAAACTGAAAAATTTCAAAACAAGTTAAAAAAATCATTAGCCTGGGTAGAGCAGACCTATAATCCCTGCTATTCAGGAGACTGAGGCAGAAGGACTGTAAATTCAAGATCAGCCTGAGCAACTCAGGAAGATCTTTCCTCAAAATAAAATTTTAAAAGGCATGGGGATGTAGCTTAGTGATAAAGTACTTGCCTAACATGCGCAAAGCCCTAGATTCAATCCCCAGTATTGCGGGAGGGCGGGGGGTATGCATTAACACAGGGATACAACTCAAGTAGTGTAAGTTTCTCATTAGAAACCACAGGAGCCAGAGGGCAGGCAAACAGTATTGTTAATGTGCTGAAAAAAATAACTGTTCAATCTCAAGTAGCACAAAAGAAAAAAAAAAAGGGGAAGAGCCAGGAACAGTATGCGTATCTATAATCCCAGGTATTCAAGAGGCTGAGGGAGAAGAATTGCAACTTCAAGGGCAGCCTGGGTAACTTTAGCCAGAATAGGTCTCAAAATTAAACAAAACAGTTGGGGATATAGACCACTGGTAGAGTGTGCCTGGGTTCAATCCCCAGTACTGGAAGGAAAAGAAAGAGAGAGAGAGAAAGAGACATGATATTCTAGAGACAAAGGATACTGGCCCAAAAGAAGACCCTTCAGAAATGAAGGGAAAAACAAGATGTTTTCAGGTGGGAAAAGAAAAAGAGAGAGAATTGGTCACAAAGAGACCTACTCTTTTAAAAGAAAGGGAAGAGAAGTTCTTCAAAAGAAAACTTACGTCACATAGAAAAGGGAAACCTGGAAATATGTGGTAGCGTATTTTCTAAGTTGACTTCCGTTCCTTTTTCAGGAATGAAAAAGGAACAATTCAAGTGGTAAATGCAATCAATTATTCTCATCATCTCTTAAAACGGAACAGAGCGCCTCCCATATGCTAGGCAGCTAGACTGTTTGTCTGTTTATTAAGACAGGGTCTCATAAACTGCCCAGATTGGCCTCAAATTTACAATCCTCCTGCCTGAGGCTCTGAAGAAGCTAGGATTACCATCATGCCTGACTTCTTTTCCTCCTAAATTCTTTAAATATGTGTAACAGTTGAAAGCAAATATTTTGCTTTGCTTTCTAGTAAGATTTTCCTTGCAGCACTGGGGATTAAATCCAGGGGCATTCTACCACTGATCTACATCAATGGCTATTGTTTCGTTTTGTTTGGAATTTTGAGAAAGGGTCTGGTTAAGTTGCCCAGGCTGGTCTTGAACTTGTGAACCTCCTCCCTCAGCCTCCTGAGTGCTGAGATTATAAGCATACAGCAGCATGAACAGCACCGGCAAGATTTTCTACATGTGTAGACACAGAACAACTATGACCCAAAAGAGTGGTGCAGGGCTCTGTTGGTGCCCTGCTTCTCCCCTCCTTGTGATGTGGTAGCATACTTTCTAAGTAGACTAGGAAAAATTCAGCTCTTTGATAGATGAATAGGGAAACTGTTTACATTCCAAGCTATAGAACAGTATTTGGAGTAAAAACAAATGAGTGGTCAATGCACCAAAAGATAGAGAAGAAATGTAAATGCATATTACTAAGTCAATGAAGCCAGTTTAAAAGGCTCTGCACTGTACTATTTCACTCTATGACATTTGGAAAGAGGCAAAACTCTGCGGACAGAAAAAAGACCCATAACATTGGGACTGTGGGGAAGGAGGAATAAAGAGGTGGCGCAGAAAGTCTTTAGAGCAGCAAAGCTATGTCATATACTACAATGGTGGGTCAAGTCCCACCAGGGCAATTTAGGGGACTCCAATCAAAATAAAAAAGGGCTAAGGGTGCAGCCTCAATGGTAGAGTGCCAGTACCATAAATACATACATACACCCTAAAGGAAGAGGGTTGCAGCTCAATGGTAGAGCTCTTCTTCAGCATGTTTCAAGACCCTAGGTTTCATTTCTAGTAGAGCAAAAATAAACAATATCCACAAGTTGCTTAAAAGGAGACAGTAAAAAAAAAAATGAAGACAGTCAAGCCTTTGATCTGATGCTATTCAGACAGGATGACTCCCAAATGTGGTCTCTGCCACACCTTTAGGGCAGCCCGTTCTAAGTTGGACAGACCCGTGATGGAGCCACACACAAACTCAGCTGTAATCCCACTGCTTGTAGATGAAGCCTCAAATTAATTTTAAGGTAAATAATGTAACAAGGACTCAGACAATGGGCTAGCAGGTGCCCAATGGGTAACTAAAAAGTGGGGCGAAGCTTGGCATCTGCCTTTTTGTTCGTATCCATCTCCTTATTACATAAAATCTTTTTTTGGGGGGAGGGGGTACTGGGAATCAAACTCAGGACCTTGTGCTTGCCAGGGAGGCACTATGCCACTGAGCTATATCCTTGACCCTTATGACATAAAATCTATGGGTCAGGAAAGAGCACCAAGATAGTGGACTGGAAGCAGCACAGAAAGAGCCTCTCTGAGAGTCACCATCGAGACGCTTGTATATAGCAATGTGAGGAAGACAAGAAGGAAAGAAGTGGGTTCTCTGGACCCAGGAAGAATCTGAACCATGAACTGAAGCCCACAGAGAGTGGAGAGAGAAACTTCAACAAAAAAGAAGGTAGCTGGTGGTGCCTTCTCCTTCAAACAGGATTCACTGTGCAAGAGGAAAAATTCAAACCTGCAGACACATCCGTGGACAGATGAAGCAGTAGAGGACAGCAGCAGACATGAATGACTGTACTATGTGGCGGTGAGTGCTGAGGACTAAGTTGTCTCGTGGGAGACAGCAACTGGCCAGGAGCCATCATGGAGAGGGGCTAACTGAGCTCAGAACTCAGAGCAGCTGCTGGGCAGAGAGCCATCCAGTGGCTCTCTCAAGCCCGAGGAAGGTGCATTGACGGCTGTAGACCAAATGAGTCTGATCTCAGCCTGAAGGTGCAGGCTCACTGCAATTACCCAGTACCCCACCAAAAAGCTACAGCGGGGTTGCTGGGATAAATTAACACGGATCAGGACTGTTCTCCACACATTCTCTTACCAGTGACAGCAGAGACATACCTGGGAATGGATTTCTTTTTCTTTTCTCTCTCTCTCAATTGTTTTTGTTGTCATTGTAGTTTTGTTTTTTGTTTGATCTTGTTTTTATATGAGTGTAAACATGGTTTCTTGCCTCCTTGTGGTTGTGGTTCAGTTGTTGTTCTTTTCATCTCCTCATTCTCTTTTCCTCCAATCTTCAGCACCAGTTTCCCAAAGTTAGTGTGATTCCCCTTTGTCTTCCAACCTTACAACTAGTCTCTTCTGCTTCTTTCACTTCTCTATTTTCTCCCTAACCCAATTTAAATTTTAACCCCTAAGGGCAAAATTGACATATTAAGGATTTGTATGCTATATATAACTTTCTGGTCTGTTTTAGATTGTGTTATATAATCACAAATCTAGTTCATATGGTTAAATGTGGCAAGTTAATGGTTAGCTCAGTTTGTCATTTCCTAGGCTGTGGTTGATACTGTTATCATTGCTGATGGCACCGTTATACCCAAAAGCGACATAACTGTTCTAAAGAGTTGTTCTTCCTGGTATTCCAAGCCTGAGACTGAGTAAGGGTCACAGAAAATACCGTGGCACACTGCCAAAGAACCAGGGACTGGGCCACACAGGTAGAAACTTCTCATCCCCAACAATTTAAAGAGGTAGGATATTGCAACAGACTCAAAACCCAAAATCCAGCTACACCTGGAAGCTACCTCAGAGAAGTAGTTATTATCTAAGGGTTCTAAATATTAGAAATAAAGCAACCCACCACAGGCAATTTACAAGCATTAGCCCCAGAATTAAACTAAAAAAAAAAAGAAAAGAAAATGAGAAGACAGACAAGATGCAACCCCAGACATCCAGTTCACCAAAGGCAAACCCAGGGGCAGTGAGGTGGGACAATGAGGCTGCCCACCCGGCCTCCCTGAAGTGGTGACAGCAAAGCAATTGAATGAGGCTCTAGAAAAAAATCAAATCAGAAATGATTTCTCAGATAACTGCAGAGATGGTGTCTACAATGAAAGCCATGCTTAGTGACTCTAGAGCAAATACAAAAAAACAGAGGAGCTTAAGAAAATTATGGTAGCCATGAATGCTCACCATAGAAAAAATCCATAAAGCAGATTCAAGCAAATATCCAGGAGAATAAAAATTTCATTGAAAGTATCTGCAGCAGATTAAGTCAATGTGAGGATAGCATCTCAGATATAGAAGACAGGCTTGCAGTTAGCAATCATGAAGTGAAAGATTTCTTAAAAATAGCACGGAACCATGAGAAATCAATAGAGCAGTTGCAAGATGAGGCAAAGAAGAATAACTTAACATTGGAGTCAATGAAAAAGGAGGAGAAGGCACAAATGATATTTTTAAAAAAACTATTCCCAGACCTCATAGCAGAAAGCTTCCTTGATAGAGAAGAATTTAACATACAGTAAGTGAGGCATCTAGAACTCCAATTAGCCACAGTAAGAAAAAAAATCTACAGCTAAGCATATCATAGTCAAGACTCCACAAATTCAACACATGAATATAGAACCTTAAAAGCTGTTAGGGAAAAGAAACAAATCACATATAAAAGAAAATCTATCAGAATCATACCTGAATTCTCAGCACAAACCTTCAAGTCAAGGAGAGCTTTGAGTGAAGTATTTCAAGCTCTAAAGGTAAACGACCTTCAACCCGTACTGATGTAACTCACAAAACTCTCTTTCAAAACTGACAGAGAAATAAGATATTTCCATGACAAAGAACATCTGAGGAAGTTTATGATCACAAAAACCAGCTGTCCAAAATGTTTTGAAGAAAAAAAAAACAGTTTTGAAGGACATTCCAGAAAGAGATAACAAGGACTACAACTCCATGAGCCCAGCCCCAACAGAAGGAATCGACCAAGCAAGGTAAATAATTAAATGGAGGAAAAAAAAGAAGGGGGACCAACAACAGGAAAATAACACGACAAGGATAAGTCAGTACATACCAGTTAAAACCAGCAATGTTAATGGTCTCAATTCACCAATCAAAAGAAACACATTGGCAGAGTGGATCAAGAAGCAAGATCCAACAATATGCTGCATCAAGAAATATGTTTAAGTCAAAAAGAAATTCATAGACCAAAAGTCAAAGGATGGAAAACAATATTCCACGCAACATGAACCCAGAAAAAAGCAGGAGTAGCTACTCTATTTACAGACAAAAAAAAAAAAAAAAAATTACAGACAAAGCAAATTTCAAGCCAAGAATGATTAAGACAGATGAAGGTCACTACATCCTTGTACAGGGAACAGTCCAGTGGGCTGGGGATATAGCTCAGCAGCACAGTATTTGACTGGCAAGCACAGTCACAAGTTCGATTCCCAGTATCAAAAAAAAAAAAAAAGAACAATCCAAGAGTAACAAATAATAATCATAAATATATGTGCAACAAATACCAGTGCACCCAACTATATAAAACAAATATTAATGGGCATGAAAAATCAAATAGGCACTAATACAGTTATATTGGGAGAATCTTAATACACCACTATCACAAAAAGATCAACTAGACAAAAAAAATCAACAATGAAATATTACAGCTATCCAAACTTTTGAACAAATTGACCTAGCAGATGTCTACAGTGTGTTCCAATACACATTTTTCTCAGCTGCACATGGGACATTCTCCAAAACAGATCACATACCAACTCATAGAACATGCTTAAATAAATGCAAAGTAATTGAAATTATTTCATGCATATTATCTGACCATAGTAAAATGAGATAAGGGGCTGGGGACATAGCTCAGTGCTACAAGCACCTGCGTGGCAAGCACAAGGTCCTGAATTCAATTCCTGATACAAAAAAAAAAAAAAAAAAAAAAAAAAAAAGAAAATCAATGGCTAAAGAAACTACAAGAACTGCATAAACACATGGAAATTAAATAGCACCCTCCTGAACAACCAATGGGTCATAGATGAAATTAAAGAAGAAATTAGACAGTTTCTACAGTTAAATGATAATGACAATACAACATACCAAAACTTATGGGGCACGATGAAAGCAGTCCTAAGAGGGAAATTTATAGCAGTGAATACCCATATCAGGAAAATAGAGCAAGTACAAATAAACAACTTAATGCTGAACTACAAACTTCTAGAAAAAGAAGAGTAGACTAAGCCAAAACTTCATACAAGAGAGGAAATTATAAAGATTAGAGTATAAATTAATGCATTGGAGACTAAAAAGACAATACAAAGAATCAATGAATTGAAATAAAACCAACAAACCCTTACCCAACCCTATCAAAAAAAGGAAAGAGAGTCTGAGAATATAGCTCAGCAGCACAGCACCTGCCTGGCAAACACAAGGTCCTAAGTTCGATTCCCAGTACTAAAAAAAAACAGGAAAGAAAAGACTCAAATTCACACAATTAGGGAGGAAGAGGGTGATATCACAAGGAACCCTGCAGAAATCAAGAAGATCATCTATACTTACTTTGAAAACTTGTATTCTAATAAAATGGAAAATGCAGAAGAAATGGACAGATTCCTACATACATATGAATTAACAAAGCTGAATCACAAAGATATAAAAACCCTAAATAAATCAACATCAATCAATGAAATCAAAGATGTGATTAAAAACCTACCAACAAAGAAAAGCCAAGGCCCTGACAGTTTCATTGCTGAATTCTATAAGAAATTTAGAGAAGACCTAATATCACTACTTCTCAAACTCTTTAATGAAATTGAAAGGGAAGCAATACTCCCAAATTCATTCCTGGAAGCATCACCCTGATACCAAAACTGGAGAAGGACCCAACTAAGAAAGAGAACTACAGGCCAATCTCCCTAATGAATACAGATGCAAACATCCTCAATAAGATACTCGCAAACAATGCACAAATCATCAAGATTATACACCATGATCAAGTGGGATTCATACCAGGGATGCAGGGGTGGTTCAACATATGTAAGTCAATAAATGTAATATACCATATTAACATCACCAAGGACAAAAATTATATGATCATCTCAACAGATGCTGAAAAAGGCTGTGACAAAGTCCAACACTCATTCATGATAAAAACCCTACAGGAAATTGGAATAGATGGTTTTTATTTCAATCTGATAAAAGCCATCTATGACAAACCAACAGCCAACATCACACTAAATGAACAAGAGCTGAAAGCTTTCTCTCTAAAAGTAGGAACAAGACAAAGACGACCACTGTCTCCACTCTTGTTCAACAGTCCTGGAAACTTTAGCCAGAGCAATTTAAACAAGAGAAAGAAATAAAAGTCATAATGATAGGAAAGAAGCTAAATTATCATTATTTGCAGATGACATGATACCCTATATAGAAGACCCCCAAAACACCACTAAAAAAATGCTAGATTTAATAAGCAAATTCAGTAATGCCAGCTACAAAGTCAACACTCAAAAATCAATAGCCTTCCAAAAAAAAAAAAAATCAAAAGCCTTCCTATACATGAATAATAAACTCACTGAGAGAGAAATTAGGGAAACAACACCTTTCACAATAGCATCCAAAAAAAGAAATACCTAGGAATCAATCTAACAAAGGATGTAAAAGACCTCTACACTGAAAATTACAGTATTTCGAAAAAGGAGATAGAAGAGGCTATCAGAAAATGGAAACCCATGGCGACCGGGTAAGCAGCAGAGAGAGAACCTCCCGGAGGAATGCCACTCAGACATAGGAATATAGCAACATGTGAAGGACAGAAAGGAAAGAGGTGGATATCCTGAACTCGAGAAGGATCTGAAATGGGAACTGAAACCCTCAGAAAGACTAAGCAAAATCTCCTCTGGAGGAGGGGATTGGAGATCTGCCATGGCGCAGTCGGAGGGAGACCAGACGGAGAGGGAGGAGGTTGCCGTTCCAAGCACACCCTTGGCCCACGCCCTCATTTCGGCATTCACAGCTTCAGCTTCGGAGACCCATTGCCCAGCTGCAAGGGGTGGGGAACGGTAATGCTGGAGATCAGGAGGAGGTGGGAGGAGAAGAAAGGGCCTCTGGCATCAAGGCAATGGGACAGAGCCAAAAGGGTCACAGAGGGTGCCCCGATAGGGGCGCATGCCCTGCGGCTGCTCCGCTGTGGGCCCCGCGGCTGCTCCGCAGTGGGCCCGCGGCTGCTCCGCAGTGGGCCCGCGGCTGCGCCGCTGTGGGCCCCGCGGCTGCGCCGCTGTGGGCCCCGCGGCTGCTCCGATGTGGGCCCCGCGGCTGCTCTGCAGTGGGCCCTGGGGCTGCTCTGCAGTGGGCCCTGGGGCTGCCCTGCTGTGGGCCCCAATGCTGCTCTGCAGTGGGCCCGGTGGCTGCTCCACTGAGGGCTGTGCTCAGGGCACCTCATGGACTGGACCCACCCCCACCCATAGCACGACAACAGGGCGGAGCCGGGCGGTCCGCTGTGAGCATATGTGCTTTCCCTCCTCCAACCATGGCAGTTTATATACACCCATGTATGTTATAGTATAGTCTGAGGCAGCTATATCTCTTCCCAAGGTGAGAGTCCAAGGATATAGATAAACCCAGGAGTATAGTTATTATCACAGGGAAGATGACTGATTGAGTGGTAGGGCAACAGAGATGAGGGAGGAGAAAACTGAATGATCAAATGGGCCATCATCTGTGTAACTGAGTAACATGTGAAGGTAACATTATGTAGGACAGCATCCAGAGCTAATTCCCTTCTATGTTCTCTATAATTCTGTATTTCCTCAATTGTTTTTGTATTAACAGAAGTGAAGATAACTTTATATTATACAGCATCCAGTGCAAATTCCCTACTATCTTCTCTATGATTTGGTATTTCCTTTAATGTTTTTGTGTTAACTAATGCGAAGATAACTATGTAATACAACATCCAGTGCTAATTCCCTACTATATTCTGTATAACTTTGTATTTTCTGTATTATTTATGGCTTATTCTGGTTCATATGTCTCCATTCTTTTGTCTTTAAAATTAAAAAAAATAAATTAAAAAAAAAGAAAGAAAATGGAAAAATACCCTTGCTCTTGGGTAGGAAGAACCAATATAATGAAAATGGACATACTTCCAAAACTGTTATACAGATTTAATGAAATTTCAATCAAAATTCCAATAGCATATTTCATACAATTAGAGAAAACAATCCTAAAATTCATTTGAAACCAGAAGAGACCTAGAATAGCAAAGGCAATTCTGAGCAACAAAGGCAAAGCAGGGGCATCACAATCCTCAACATTAAATTATACTATAAAGTTACTGAGATAAAAACAGCACAGTATTAGGAAAGAAAAAAAAAAACAGACCTGAGGATCAATGGAACAGATCAGAAGATGCAGAAACAATTCCAGTCATATTCAGATACCTTATCTTTGCCAAAGGTGCCAAACACACTCAATGGAAGAAACATAGCCTCTTTAATAAATTTTGCTGGAAAAATTGGTTCTGCATATGCCAAAGATTAAAATTAGACCCATATCTTTCACCATGCAGTAAACTAAATTCAAAATGGGTTGAGGATCTAAATATTAAAACAGAAACATTAAATCTGCTATAAGATAGAGTAGATAAAGCTCTTGAAGACATTGATGTAGGCAAAGAGTTTATGAACAAAACCCCAATTGCACAGGAACTATCACAAAAAATCAAGAACTGAGATCTCTTCTTATTAAAAAGCTTTTGCAGAGGGAAGAGACAACCCACAACATGGGAAAAAAAATGTTTGCCACCTGTTCCTCAAAGTTACTATTGAGACTATACGAAAAACAAAAAAAAAATCAGACCTTCCAAATTTAAATGATGTCCAAAACTGGGCATCAGATGAATACATACTTCACAAACAAAGAATACAAACAGCAAATAAATATATGAAAAAAAGTTCAACATCACTGGTCACTTGAGAGATGCGAATTAAAACAACACTGAGATTCCACCTCACCCTGGAAAGTATGGCTATTATCAAGACACAGCAAATGCTAGAGAGGTTGTGGGGAAAAAGGAGCCCTTCTTCACTGTTGGTGGGAGTGTAGACTGATGTAACCACTATGGAAATCAGTGTGGAGATTCCTCAAAAAACTAGGATTGGAGGTCCCATTTGACCCAGCTACTCTCCTTCTGGGTATCTTCCCAGAATTAAAAACATCATCCCACAGTGACATATGTGCACCTATGTTTACAGCAGCATGATCTGTAATAGCTAGATCTTTGAAACAACCTAAATGTTCATCAGCTGAGGAACAGATTAAAAAAAAGATGTGGTCTCTCTTATGGAGTACTACTCAGCCATAAAGAAGGATAAACTAGAGACTTTTATAGGTAAATGGATGCAACTCTAGACCATACTCATAAGTGAAATAAACCTGATGCATAGGTTCAAACATCATATTGTCTCCCTAGTGTAAGAAGCTGAAAGAGTAAATAAAATCCAAAATGTACAACAGATATTGTAAAATGTGAAGAAACTTCAAAAGGCAAGGGAAACTGGGATGGGGGAACAGAAAGGGAAAAGCAAACATATATATACACACACACATATATATATGTATGTGCATATATAGGTGTATATGTATGTGTGTGTGTGTGTATAAGACAGTTATACTACTAATTTCTCTAAGTTCATTGACAAGAAAAGCTTGTACTAGTATCATTTGGACAATAAAATGCTGATATCTTGTACTCTGAGTAATTTAAAGGTAACACTATACAATGTATTAATCATTGTTATCCTCCCGTTGTCTTGTTTTGAAATTTTGGTTTTTTTCTCTCTTTAAAACAAAAGTAAATTGGCCAGGCTTGGTGGTACATTCCTATAATCCCAGCACTTGGGAGGCTGAGGCAGGAGGATCATTGCAAATTCAAGACCAGCCTGGGCTACAAAGTGAGCTCAAGGCCAGCCTGAACTGCATAGCGAGACCCTGTCTCAAAAAGCCTACATAAATAAATAAATAATTTTTTAAAAATTAAAAAAATCTTTGGTCAGATCCTTGCACTACACATAGGTATCTGTTAATCACCTAGAAAGTATCTACAATATAAAATTTCTTAGCCCTAAATTTACCTAGCCTATGTCATCCCCTTTCAAGACTGAGAACACAAGGAGTAACTAATGTTCAGGAGTTGCAGGGGCTTTCAATCGCTAGTTTTTACATTGTCCAGTTCCAGGTCACAACCCTAGGCCTAGGGTACCACCTCCAAGTCTCCAGTGATTGTCCTACATCTTCAGTCCTCTTGGACTTAGAAAAGCAAGGCAGGGCACATCACCCCATGAGGTCATCACCCCCAGCAGGAGCGCTTACCTCATGACAGAACTGAGGCTGCCCCCTGCAATGTCATCCCACTGGCTCACAATTGGAGCCAAATTGCCCCCTCAAGCCACAAAAGCTCTCCCAGCAACTCACAGAGCCAGTCCTGAGATAATGATCAACCAGCGCAAGGCTTGACCAAGATTATCTATGTACCTACCTATTATGCAAATCCCCAACCTTTGCCTGTTCTCCTTTTCTATAAAACCCTTAAGTCCTGTCTGCCCTTAAAGACCCCCCTTGAACTTTTTCATCTGTCCTCCCAGCATAATCATGCTGATTAAGGCTTCTATCTTCGATTGGCATTTGGGTTTTTTTTTTTGTTTTTTTGGTACCAGGAATCGAACTCAGGACCTTGCACTTGGCAGGCAGGCACCTACACCACTGAGCTATATCCCTGGCCCTGATTGGCATTTTGAATGGAGCGGCCAAAATTGGTCTGGTGGGATTCCCACAGTCAGAGATTTCACCTGAAAACTGGTAACAATAAGACAGAGAAGGCCAGGGGCAACAGCAAATGCCTGAAATCCCAGCACTGGGGAGGCTGAAGCAGGAGGATCACCACAAGTTTAATGCTGGCCTGGGCTACATAGTGAGTCCAAGGCCAGCCTGGACTAGAGTGAGACCCTGTCTCAAAAAACAAAACAAGACAGAGGAATTTTATTTCTTCAACTAATACATAAGTACACAAAAATAAGATTAAAATGCTAGTGTGCTGTTAATACATCACACTCTAAGACCTGGCTTTCTGTGTCTTATAGACAAAAAAAAGTATTTTTCTCCGATAAAAAACCAATAAAAACAGTAAAGGTCCATGCCATCTGCCAAAGACACATTTCTTTGATCCTTACAGTATTTCAAAACATTTTAATGCTGGGCATGGTGGCACTGAGGCAGGTTGGGAGGCTGTGGCAGGAGGATTGTCACTTGAGCCAAGCCTGAGCAACTTAATGATTGAGCAAGACTTTATCTCAAAATACAAAAAAGGATGGGGATGTAAGATAGTGCAAATGTCCTGGGTTCTACTCCCAGTACCACCCCCACAAAAGTTCCTAAGACCTAAATTAGCTGGGTGTGGCGATACACACCTGTATGCCCAGCACACTGGGAGGATGAAGCACATGGATCCCAAGCTCCAGCCCAGCCTCAGCAATTTAGAGAACTAGTGAGACCATGTCTGAAAATGTAAAAAGGGTTAGGGCTCCACATTCGTACAAAGGTCCTGGGTTCAATCCCCCAATACCATAAAAATAAACAAACAAACCCAAGTTTCCAGCTTCTCTTAAAAAGTATCAGAAGCTGTGAGCCCTAGGGGCAGCTAACCTCTGGTGCATGTAAATGGCCCAGCTCCTCACACCTTATGGCAACCTTATTTTACCGAATTTGTCTCCTGGCTCTAAAAAAACACTGAACAAATCTCCCTTCTCAGTTCAGGCCTAAAATGGGTTATTCTAAGTCTAGGTTTGGATTTGGTTTTGTATGTGCCCTAAATTCATCGACACACTGACATGTTTGGACATATACAAATCATTCCGCTCTCTGGCATGTCTACAAATTCTAAACAGGCAGTCTGCTTAATGAACTGTTATAAATGCAATCCATTTGATATTTTTTCCATTTATTTTTTATTTAATACATGCGATTAAACCTTGTACTTGGAAGTGCTAGCAATGACAGACAACTTTGGTTCAGCAGAAACATCATTAACTAAATGATTAACACAGTTACTTAACTAAATGATTAATAACAGTTAACCAAGTTGTGACCAGTGGTGACAACTGGCCCATATCTATTCAGTTCCCACCCAGCGTCTCTGTCCAGTTTCCTACCAACGTGTTATCAATACAGTTCCCACTAATGGACTTATAACACTGAGTCCCATCTTGCATTCGGTTCTTTTCAATGAGTTTGTATGAACACAGTTACAATCAATGGATCCAGATTACATGGTTCCTACCACTGGATCTACATCCATAAGAGTTCCCACCAATGGATCTGATACGATTCCCACCCGTGGCTCTTTGACCTGGCTTCCACGGAGAGGCCCAAGGGCTTTCGTTGGTTTTTTGTTTTTATTTCAAAGAGAAAAACTTTTTTTTGTTGTTGTTGTTGGTTTTTTTTTTTTGCGGTACTGGGGATCGAACTCAGGACCCTGCGCTTGCTAGGCAAGCGCTTATTCCACTGAGCTATATCCCCAGCCCTCAAAGAGAAAAACTTTTAAAAAATTAAAAAATACAGACTTTCAAAACAACATGACAGGAAATCGACAATGGTTGTTGTACTGCATATTGTTATTTTCAAAGTAACTGTTCAGATTACCAGATACAGGCATGCAACACAGATTTTTTTTAAAAAAGGCATTAACTGTTCCTTTCAATAAACCAATAGAAATCAGTACTACAATTATCTTAGCTACTACATACATGCCCAAGTCTTAACATGGTTTTCATTGGTGGATTTGGTTTCTAGCAGTGGATCCCTATCCATAACGTTTCCACACTGAGGCGCTGCCATTAATTTCCTGCTGTTCAGACCCCACCAATACAGCTCCCACCAATGGGTCTGTACAGATTGGACTGCCAACGATGGGTCCCCGCTGACGTGGTTCCCGCGGTGCGGGGATCCTTCACTGGTCTGCCTCCCGCAGCCGCACAGCCCAGCCAACCCGCCGCCAGCCCCCGGAGTCTGCCTTTAAACGCCAACCCGCCTGAAATGCCAAGATGGAGGCCGGAAGCGCCACCGCCTTTGCCCGCCCGCCCGGCGCCTGTCCGCCCGGCGCCCGCCTGACGCCGCCGCGCCTGACGCCACCACCGCCCTCGCGCGCCCGCCGCCCCTCCCCCGGCCTCCCCTCCCCCCGCCGTAACGTCCTGACGCTCCGCAGGGACCCCTGACTGGACGGCGGCGCGTGAGCGGCGCGAGAGGCCTCGCCGCGGGGGGGCGCGGCGCGCCAGCGCCGCTTACCTGGGGCCGCGTTAGGCCTGCTCGGGCGCCCGGCGGCGGCGAGGGCGAGTGTGGTGGCAGCAGCGTGCGGCGGCGGTGGCCGCGGGCTTCGCTCCTTGTTGGGGATTCGGCGGCGGCGGCGGCGGCGGCGGCGGCGGCGCGGGCGCGCGCTTCCTAGTGACGCAGGCGGCGGGGCCGTGCACGTACGGGTCGGGCGGACTCTGCGACTTATTTGGCGCTAGACGCGGAGGCGGGCGTCATCGTGAGATAAGGCCCGGCGAATCCTAACGCGCGCGCGCGATTCGCCGCCGGACTTGCCTAACTGCCACCCTGGCCGTGAGTCGTACGCTATCTTTGGCTGCTGCCAATGACCTGCGTGGGCTCTCTCTGTGTCGCGCGGAGGGGATAGTGGTCTGTGCCTGGCCGGCATCTGGGAGCAGTACCTACGCAGGAAGACGCCGGAAAGCCTTCGCAGTGTCTGAACGGCCGTCCGCCGGGGTGTGTAGCCGGGCCGGGTTTGAGGACCGAGTGTCGCGGGTAGTGCGCTGGCCAGCAGCCTCCGTGCTCCCGGCCGTTGGGACAGCGAGGGGAGACCACAGAGCGCCGGCCTGTTGGCGTTCTCCAGTTGCCCACAGTCAGGGCCGTAAATGTGTCTTGTTTTTTGAAGTGAGGTTTTGTTTTTGTTTTTGTATTTTTTTTTTTTTTAGGACAGGACCTGGCAGTGCAGTTCAGACTGGCCTCGGACTCACAGCGATCTTCCCGCCTCAGCTTCCAGAGTGCTAGGATTACAGACGTGAGCCACCACGCCCTGCCAAGAAATAAGTTTGAAGAGGGCTTTGAGCTTGTGAGCTGCTCAGGGACGAAATACATTCTCAGGGTTGAACGTAGTCAGCGCTGTCCAGGGAGGCAGCTGCCCTTGTGTGGTAATTTAAATTTAGTAAAAATTAAGTACAATCCAGTCATTTAGCTGTCATTGACCCGTTTAAAAAATACAAATACAGGGTGAGGGAGGTTGTAATTGTGCCTTTTTTTAGTTGTGGGGAAAGGGCTGGAATTTAAGCTCCTTGGATTTTCCACAATACAAGAAGCATCATTCGCAAGCACGTACTAAGTAGCTGTGAGAGCCCGGTCCTGTCCGTGTGATTAAAGGTGTACCGCCATGTACCCCAGCGCGGTGAGCAGCATTTATCTTTGCCTTGTCAGAGCCTGGGCAGGCTGTAAAGCATCAGGTTCTTGACTCGAATCCTGGACAAAGCCACCGTGGTGTCTTGGCTGACACCCAGGCTGGGAAGGCAGAGGTGGCCTGGTCCCTTCCATGTGTTGCATTTGCCTTCTGCTGATAGCAACTGAGCCAGCTTGAGCTCCAAGAATGTGGTCATAGCAGAGGGATGAAAGGCTGCAGGATCCCCAGATGCCCCCACTCAATAACTGAAGTGAGCAGGGAGTAGGAAGCCTGCTGGTCTGGGACCACAGTGCTCACTGTTGGGACGAAGGCTGTCAGGATGGATATCTCCAAGCATACTTAACTGATACCATGATTAGGAAGATTGTACTTTCATTCCATTTTCAGTACCAGGGAGTGTACTCAAGCCAGTGACAGGGAAGTCTTTGAGGTGTACTGGCTTTTGTCAGTGCTGCTTTTTTGATTATTAGCTAATAAATATGCATGTTTGTAGTTGTGAAACAAATGCCTATAATAAGGTCAAAAAACTGCTGGAAAGGACTCAGAATGGGCACAGCTGGTTACGTGGGTAGGTGGGGTGGGCAGGCAGGATGAGCAGTCAGGACACTTGCTGTTCTTGTTCCTCTCTGCTCACCAACCCAAATTCAGGGAGAAGCAGGAGACTGGGTCACCATGGTGTGATGGTGTGCCTAAGCCCTTCCTGCAGAACCCAGCGGGCCGTGAGACGACTCAAGCTGCGGCTCCTGTTCATAGCCCGGGCCTTGTCGGCAGAGGGAATGAAAGGGCTCCTCCGGTAAAGCCATTTATCTCACCAGTTGGTGCCGGCCCCTGACTATCCCCAGAAGAACAGTTGGCAAAGTAACTGACCAGTACTTCAAAGTACAAGGTTGTAAGAGAAAGAATGAGCTGTTGCAGGTTACAGAAGACAAGAAGATGTGACAGCCGAATGCAGTGTGAGGTCCTGATAACATTAGGAGAAAAACTTGAAATTTGCCCAAGGCCCAGTTAATAGTGCACAGTGGTGATTGTCTGATACTGGCAGCTGGGTTGTGGTCATATATGATTCCAGGATTAGGAGAGGCTCCGTTAAGAATATGTGGAGATTCGGTACTGCTTTTATAATTGTTCTTTAAGTCTAAAATTAGTTCACAAAAAAAACAAGCCAGGCATTGTGGCACATGCCAGTAATCCCAGCACTTGGGAAGTGTGAGTTCCAGGCCAGCCATGGCTACATAGTGAGTTTAAGGCCACTATGGACTACATAGAGAGACCCTGTCTTGAAACAAAAAAGTATAAAAACATTTTTTGGTGGGTTTTCTAGTGCTGAAGATTGAACCCAGGGCCTTCATACTCCCTGAGCACTACAGCTCCAGCCTCCAGACAACGTGAGCACCTGAGCCAGGGGTGGGGTTTCAGGTAAACAGTGATAGAGCTCCAAGGAAAGTGCCAGCAAAGGGCGTCAGCTGCAGAGAAGTGTAGAGCTGGGAGGGCTGTGAAGAGCAGAAGTGAAGGTGACATTAGAGGGTGAGGACTGGGAGACAAGACAGAAAGCCCAATTAGAGTCCAGGTTTCCCCATTGCTTTCTGCAGCCCAGTAGGTGGCATGCAAACTGGCCTGCCTGGGAGAGCTGGCCGAAGCATGTAGACTCCCTAGATGACTGCCCCTCGGCCCACACCTCAGATGCTTTGGCTGAAAACATCGCCCCAGACAGTCCTAAACACAGTAAATGTTTCTTAGGTGATGCATTAGGCTGGTGAAGGCCATTGCTTTGGATTGTGCTGGCATCTGAAATGTGAGCAGATTTGTAGGACAGCCTTTTTAACTTGTGAGGTTTGGCATCGGCTCCTGCTAGTTGATCTCAGAATTCAGCTGAACACTCGGTGTTCAGAGAAATGGTTGCTGGTGTGGGAAAATATTACACACTTCATGTCAGGAGAGTTAAAAAAAAAAAAAAACCTACACATCAAGGAAAATGATAACTGTGTTACTGAGAAGAAGTGAAGATGAATAAAAAGGAGACAAGGAAACTAAATTTTTAAAAGTGACCCTTTTTACCCTGAAACTGGTCAGATCCCTTGGCTTGCCATATGGCATAATAATCACTCGTGAAGAGTGCATTGCTGGGTTATTAGCCCTGAATTTACCTAGTCTATTCTCACCCGCTTTGAGACTGAAAACACCAACCTGAGAATAACCTCCAGGGTCTGTAGGGACACTTCCAGACTTCCCTGGAGCAACAGCTAGAAGTCTCCAAACCTACAGTCACCTCAGGTTCCAGAACAGCAAAGCCTCACAGCTCCCCCCAGGGTGAGATGACCTTCCCTCGAGCAGAGGCAGTTACCCCATGTTGGGATGAAGACAGCCTACCTCCCACAAGCCAAAGCTATCATCTCATAAGGATCACATTATCCCTCAAGCCATAATTCCTCCATAGCAACAAAACCAGAACTGAAATAACCATCTTTGGGACTCTGGCCCAAATCAGCCAATCCATAAACACTGGCTTGTGCTTTTGTGAGTGGGCCAGTTTAAGCCACTTCATCAGAGCACTCTAATTACTCAGGTGGTGGTCTTTGTTCACTTTCATAATAAACCTGCCTGTACCTAACACCAACACATCTGAAAATTCTTTTTCCACAACAGGAGTCAGGAACCTACTTGGAAATGGGTATACCCCTGGAATCCCAGCACTTGGGAGGCTAGGGCAGGAAGACTCCCAAGTTTGAGTCCTGTCTCTAAAAACTAAGGGCTAGGAATGTAGCAGTGTAAAAGCTTTGGGCTCAACCCTAGCACTGCAAAAACAAAAAGAACTTCAGCAGGCTGAGTTGAGATCTCTGTCCCTTTGATGAGCCTTCTGAGACCACATCTAGTGACATCCTCAGTGACAAAATATGAGCTTTCAAATAGTTACAATTTTGTCATTATGAGCTCTCAGACTTCCTATTAATTTCCAGTGAAGTTGGGATATTGCGTGTGTGTGTGTGTGTGTGTGTGTGTGTGTGTGTATCTATAAATGGAATGTAGGATGTAGGCTCTTTTGGAAGTTCTGCATAACTTAGGGAACCATTTTCCAAATGACCACTTGGTACAAAGTGATGAGTGAGTTAAAGATGGATGCGTGCACAGAAGATAAAACAGTAGGGTTTTTTTGTTTGTTTTTTAATGGCAGGGATTGAACCCAGGGCTTCACATGTGCTAATTTCACACCCTACTACTGAGCTGTATTTCCAGCTGCCTTCCACAAAATTTCAAGATTATAAGGGGCTGGGTGTGATGTCACGTGCCTACAGTCTCAGCACTAGGCAGACAAAGACATTGATGATGAGTTCAAGGCCAGCCTGGGCCACAAAATGAGAACCTGTTTCAAAAACAGACAAAAGCTAGGCCTAGGGGCCCCAGCCTGTAATTCTGGCAGACTGGGAAGCTGAGACAGGATGATGCCAAGAGCAAGGCCAGCCTGGGCAATTTAACAAGCCTGTATGTTAAAGGGGGAAAAAAAAGCTGAAGCAGTAGCTCAGTGCAGAGGACTTGGGTTCAATGCCCAGTACTATACTGAAGGAAGAAAAAAACATAGAGTCCCACACACAAAGGAGGAAGAGGCCATGTGCAGAGGGGCAGTCCTGCCTGCTGTGTGATAGGCCAAGGAAAGGCCAGGTGAACGGAAGCGGGAGACCTGGGGGACCTGCCCTGCAGACGTCAGCACAGCAGCACAATCGCACTAGGCAGAGCTATGCATGGCTGCTTGGCTTCATTTTAGGCTGCCCCATGTGTGGTGCTTGTTACAGCAGTCACAAGATAGAATTGCTGCACGACAAAATTGTTCTGAAAAAAGAAACAGCCCTCCCCACCTCCTGCCTGCAGGGCAGCACCTCCACTGCCAGAGCAGGTACAGCAGGGGTGGAGCTGGGGAGACCAGTAGAGTTAGACTGCAGCCTCCCCACCTTCTCTGCTAGACACCCCTGCTTGGGAGAACACCCGTTGCACCCCACACCCACAGCACACAGGGTCACCATCTGTTTCAGCTGCTAAACTTACGTAAAGACAGGAATTGCCAGGTATAGTGTCACATGTCTATAATCCCATTGCTTGGAAGGCTGAGGCAGGAGGATCAATAAAAATTCAAGGCCAGTCTGAACTACATAGTGAAACCCTGTCTCAAAAGAACAAATTTGTCTCTCACAGTTCTGGAGACTGTGTTCTTTCTGCTGTCTTGAACTTGTGTCCTCCAGAAGAACATTGTGCTCTCGTGCAGTGGAGAAGCAGGACAAAGACCCCACCCAACTCCCCCCGTACGAAGGAGTAAACCCAGTCCTTGCACAAATCATGCAAGCATTCTGCTGCACCTCTTATCTGCCTACTGAGCCCTCATGACCCAAACACCTCCCAGTGCTATTGCCCTAGGATTGTTTCCCATACTGAACTTGGAAGACACGTTCAGACAATAGCAGTCACTCCAGGCAGAGCATCTAGTTTTCACGTGCTAAATTCACACGCCTTGGTGAGATTATGTGGTAGTGTGGTGGCACACCTGTAATCCCAGCACTCGAGGCTGAGGCAGGAGGATTGCCATTGAGTTTGATGCTAATGTGAGCTACATAGTTCAAGACCAACCTGAGCTCCATGGACATAAAGTTAAATATCTCCACAAAGCCTTTGATGTCCCCTCCTCTCTCAAATGCAGGCTGATTAGACTCACTTCCAAAAACTGTGTGTGACTTCCAAGCAGCAGTTCACGCTTCTCCTTGCTCTCCTACAGTCGCTTACTCTGGAAGAACCAGCACCAGGCCGTGCACATACTCATGCAGCTCCGCTCCATGGACTGTCCACATCCTGCCCATCAGTCTTCTTAGGTGGGATGCTCACCCCAGGCAGCCTCGAATGACCAGAGCCTTGGCTGGGGTCCTAACTATAGTCTCATGAGAGACGTAAAGCTTGAGCCATCCTGCTGCAATACTGTTAGATGACCAGAACTGTTAGATGAGGCTCATATGTGGAAACATTACTTGGGGTGCTTTGTTATTGGCGATAGATGACTAAAATGTGCCTCTCATCAACTTCCAGGAAGGAGCTCTACTCCTGCCTTTACTTTTCTTCATTAAGTAAAAGTATAGTCGGTCTGTGAAGGATTTCCTACTCTTTACCTGATGTAGGAGGCTCTACATGATAATTGTCAAAAACACTATCTGCCCTTCAATGCTCACCAGGCTCCCTCCTGCAGGAATTAAACCCTAAGCTGGGCACCATGATACATGTTTGTAATACCACCTACTCAGGACACTGAGGCAGTAGAATCTCAAGTTCAAGGCCAGCCTGGGCAACTTAGCAAGACCATATCTCAAAATCAAATTCACCCCCACAAAAAAATAGGATGGGTTAGCCAGACATGGTGGTGCACATCTGTAATCCCAGCACTCAGGAGGCTGAGGCCAGAGGATTGTTCCGAGTTGGAGATCAGCCTGGGCTACAAAGTGACCTCAAGGCCAGCCTGAACTGCATAGGGAGACCCTGTCTCAAAAAGACTTAAAAAAAAAAAAATTTCTGTGAGCTTCCTTTGTTTCTCCTGCCTCTTCTGCAGGTTTGTGGTATCCCCATTTCTTCCCCACCAAGTGTCCTGGATTCTAGCCCAGCCCTCTTGGAGGGTGGAAGGAGAGGTGTCACTAGGGATGGTGTCATGACTGGGTTGGGAGGAGGAGCCAGAGTCCACATGTGGGCATGAGCAGGAGCAGTGTAGGCCTCCACTACCACATGTGTCCTCCCTAGAGGAAAGGGCCCTGTTGGGCACCCCCCCAGTGGCAGGACAGCACGTCCCTGAGGGGAGCTGAGGTGTCTCTGTACTCTGTTTCTGGGCCCCATCCTGGGTTCAGACATGAGGCTATGAACAACTAGCTGTCTAATGCCATAAAGCTCAAGTCTCACTCTGACTCAAACCTGGGGCCCTCATCTCTTCTTAGCAGCTGGTGCTTGCTGAAGACCCCTGGGCCAACAAAAAGTCCCTTGGGAATGTTCTTGGGAGATAGGTGGTCACAAGCAGCAGCCACAGTGGAGGCCTGCCTCCCCACAGCCCTTCTGACCTGGACTCCAGAAGGAGAAGTGAGCTTCTGAGCTGTATGCATGCTCATTTCTTAAAATCACTGTTGACATCAAAACAAGTCATAAACAAGAGTTATAACTAGCATCGGCCTGGAACTCAGTCTGAGCTCAAGTAGTTTCCCTGCCCTGACAAATGCAGGACACACAAAGGCAGTTCAGACATTCTGGTTGGATGATGTTGGGTTTGTTTTTTGAGACAGTCTTGCTACGCAGTTCAGACTGGTCTCAAGCTCATTAGGTAGCCCATGCTGTCCTCAAATGTGCTGTAGTCACCTTCCCAGTGCTGGGATTACAGGTGTGTGCTACCACACCTGGCCCAGATCAGCCATGTCTAAACACACAGGAATTGGCCTTCGGTTCACTTGAATTAAGGTGAATGCACTATGTAGATGACATGGGCATACTACATTAGGCTTTGGTGACAAGAAATCTGCCTTTGAGAGAAAAAAACCTAACCTCAGTTCCAAGTCCCCTTCTTCAAGTCCCACAAAAGCCGTATGTGGGTACTAGATTTTAGTCCTGCCTTTGCTTCCTCTAGAGCCTGTCTCGAGGAGACCAAGATAAAGGTGGTGGGTGCCTACTTCTCCCAAGGGCCCTCCAGGGCATATTATCCACCCATGCTCTCTGGCTGGACCCTGGAAGACCACCTGCAGTGTCCCTCAGATTTTGGTCTGATGGAAGCTGAGGGCAATAGGGGCTGCAGCAGCCATATGGTTTCTAGGACCCCTGGGTCATGAAAGAACACATTGTCCTCATGCCACTGGCACTTGGCTGTGGAAATGGGATGGCATGGAGCTGCCATGGAGAAGAGTGGGGATGCTACAGTGACACTAAGGGTCTCTCCATGTCCAGACAAGTGGGCACCCTCAAATATCAGCCCCATGACATCTAAAGACCCCTGGCCGAGGAAGACTGTTGACAGGAGAGGCCTGGAGCTAAGCTCCCAACACTGGTGAGGAATTGCAAGGATGGTGGCATGTTGGGGCTGGCTTGGGAAACCTGACAGTCCTTCCATAGCCTGAATCTATAGGTAGCTGGTCCTAAGCAACCCCAAGAGGGCCCCTTGAGGACTTGCAGCTGCCATGTGCTTACACCTAGCCACACCTGCTGGGAGACAAGTCTGAAGTCCAGTGGTCAGGAAGAACCAGGACAGAGGGCAGGGGGCGGAGCTAACGCTCTAAGGAGGAGGTTCTTCCAAGGCAGCTGCAGAGCCCTGAGGGTGCAGGGCAGTGGGGCTCTTTGGCAAAAGCACTTCTGAGTAGGTGGATCCACATTGCCCACAACTGCTCACAACTCTTTTGACCACAGTGGCCAGCTTGTGGACCCTTGCAGAGAATGTCTGGCCCCAGCAGACTCAGGCCTGGCCACAGGCCACCTCACTCCTATGCAGCCACTGTGCAGTGATCCGAGTTCTAAGGCTGGTCCAGGGTGCCTACTTCATCCAGGTGTCCTTAAAGAAGCCCTGTGCCCTTACCAGTTCCAGACAGCTCTGCTGCACACAGGCACCCAGAGCTGGCCACAGTGACAGGGCTAGGGGGCCCCAACTGTCCAACAGTCCTTCTCAGTCCAGCTTTTCTTTTTTTTCATCACTGAGGATTGAACTCAGGCTCTTTGCACAGAGCTACAACCCCAGCCCTTGTTTATTTTGGGACAGGTTCTCACTAAGTCACTAAACTGCCCAGGTGGGATTCGAACTTCAGCCTCCCAGAGTGCTGGGATTACAGCACCCCCTTGCTGGTTCAACTCTAGTTTTTAATCCTTCCTGTGCACCCCTCTGTGAAGCCACTCAACGACAGAAAGACAGGCAGATGCTGTTGCTTTTGCTCGCTGGCTGGCGGGGAGCTGGCTTGAAGGATGTGACCACATATGACAATGTGCTGACCAAGGAACCCAGCATAAGGACCTGCACACTTGTGCCACTGCCACTAAGTTTATTAAGGTTGCCACCACATCCACTAAGAGGGCCACCCAGGGGGGCCCAGCCATGACTGGCCTGGTGTCTGAACTGGGAGACCATGTCTCGTGCCCCGCTGGCTCCTCCAGGGAGAGCCCATGGTCTGACAGCCACCGGACTGGACGCCCAGAGTGCGGAGAGAAGCTTGCAGCTGGGGGTGCGGGGTGGGGGACAGCAGAAACAAAACCTTGCGTCTAGACAGAATTGAACAAAAACAACCCGAGTGTGTTCTTGTGGCTGCAGCGTCCCGTGCCCCTTAGCCGGACATCTCCTCCCGCTGCTCCTTGTTCCTGCGCACCTCGGCTGCGTGCAGCTCCTGCAGGATAAAAGGGAGGGGGAGGGGGGCTGAAAATGAGGGCGGCGTGGCCTCCAGCTTCTTTGGGACTCGGTTATGGGGGTCTCACCTGACTGGTCTCAAATAGGACAGAGTCTAGGGGTGGAGGCTGACGAGAGACTCAGGCCCCAGGAGAGTGCTGGTGGCCAGTGAGCAGGGACGAGGCTAAAAGACCAGGCTCCGGGAGCCTCCCTGACCTCACTCCCCAAAGTAGCTTATCCCCTCCTGGAGATAGCTTCTGGGGCGGGCTCTTTCAGAACGCTTCTTGACGTCTGGATTTTGCCGTCTGTGACTGCGGTCACTGACTGTCCCAGCGGGGCCGCCCCGGGCCTATTTCCGGATCTACTCTAGCCACGTGCAGCGTCCTGCGTGGCGCCCCGGCCCCCACCTTTTCGCGCAGGCGCTCGCGCAGCGCCGCCAGGTGCGCCTCGCGGATCTCCTTGCTGAGCTCCATCTTGTAGTTGAGCTTCTCCTCCGCCTGGCGGCTGAAGTTGTTGTTCTCCTCCAGCGCTTTGTGCAGCACCTCGCGCTCGTGCTCCCGCCGCTCCGCGAGCTGCTTCAGCACTTGCGCCTCCTGCGTCTGCGGAGGGCGGGTGGCGGAGGGGGTGAGGGCGGTCCCTGGGCCTCCGCCCGAGCCTCAGGCGAGCCTAGGACCTGCTGTGGGGTTGCTTCTGCCAAGAGGGCCGTGCAGGCTCTGCCCTGTGTCCCAAGAGGTCGGGCCTACACTGTCCCACTGCTGTCAGCGAGGGTGACCACGCAATTCCGGTTCTCCTGGAGCTCCCGGCGCTAAAAAGTCACTCTCCCCTGGGCAGGAGAGCTCCTCAGCCCCAGGCACACGGACTGGTGCTGCCCTTGCCCCGGAGCTCCTCTCCTGCTGGCTGGCACACCTATGCCGGGCAGGCTCCATCCTGGCCTCTGTCCCTCCCAGCCTGGAAGCGTTGACAAAGCAGAGCAAGCTCTGAGCTCTTCGGGCTTCTAAGAAGCCCCTGTTCTCAGACCTCAGCCCGCTGAGCACTGAGTGGGTGCTTGACACACGCCAGGTCCTAACTCTCCGTTAGGTGCTTGGGAGCTACGGAGGCTCTGGCTGCAGGGTCTGAGAAAGGATAAATGAGGCTGTTGGCGCCACTGCTAGGAGAAAGGCTGCCTGCTGGCCCCTGGGAGGAGAACCAGGAGACGCCAGGCTCCCAAGGGTCATTATGTGCCTCAGCCTCCTCCTGAATGCTGTTGGGACCCCACTCATGCTCTAGGGCCACTGGTTAATCCTGAGATGCCCCAGTCCTGCTGAGTCTGGTCTTGCTGTATGTGGGGCCGAGCCGTGTTCCCACCCAGTGGGCTGGAGCTCCGTGATCCCACTCTGAAGAGCACATCCTTCTTGTTGTGGTCTTGAAGGGACTGGTGTCCGGGGGAAAGGTTAGAATAAGGACCATGGCCCCAACTCAAGGTCTTTAGATACGAGGCCCTTCCTTTTTACTCTCCTGTCCTGGTAAAGGATGCCAGCCTCAGCCTCATGTCCTGGGGACCACCACCTGACCCTCCCCTTGCCATGACCAAGGGTGTCACCCAAGAGTGTGGTTCCTCTACTGGGCACCATCTTGGCATCCTTCCTCCCCATCACAGGAAGAGAACCAAGGAATGAAGCTTCCATGTCCCAGACCAGTGCCTTGACTGGGCAGGGGGCCTGGACCAGCCCCTGCTGGGGAGCCTCATCAGAAGTGGCCAGAGCAGCCCTGGCCACCTTTGTCAGGACTCATAGGGAGAGGGGTCCTTGCCTTCCTCCGCTCCTCAGCGGCCTCCAGCCGCTTCCGCAGCTCCTCCAGGGAGGTGTCCTTCCTCTTGGGGGGAGAAGATAGCACGGGGCTCTCTGGGGACAGGTCCGAAGGGGACTTGAGGATGACCTCAAAGCTCTGGCCAGAGGCTCGCTTGTCCAGTTGTTTCACCTCCATGTCTGCAAGACAAGACCAGTCAGGGCTTCAGAGAGACCAGGGGATGGTGACAGAGGATGGTGACAGGGTGACAGCCTGGCTTCAGCACAGAGCCCAGTCAAGGACAAAGGAAGGAGCTCAGCTGTTCCGGGGGTTTCCAGGCTTGGCTCCCTCCACCCGGGACCTCCCTCTGCAGAAGCCAGCCAGCCAGAGCGCTCCAGGGGTCCCCAGGTGAGAAAAGTAGAACGGCAGTGCAGGCTGAGCAGGGCAGGAGAGGCGCAGAGCGGGCCTCACACTCACCCCCATACTGGTAGATGGTGTTGGGGTGAGGCTGTGAGTAGAAGCAGGAGCAGATGAGCGACAGCACAGACAGCTCCTTCATCTTCTCCTTGTACGCTGCGGACACGAGGCCAGGTGAGCACACACGCTGACACCCCATCCCTCCATCTTCCCACCAGGGTCCTACCTCCCCTTCCCCACCTCCACCTCTGAGGAGTCTCCCACACAGTGCTGTGCTCTGCCGCTGTGTCTCTAACTTCTCCCCATCTGCTCTGGCTCTGGACTCGGACACTGTGGGCATCCCTTGCACCATTCTCTCTGTGCTTCTGTCTCTCTGTCTCTGTCCCCCTTCCCTGACCCTTTTCTCTCTTGGCCTTTCTGTTTGTCCTGCTCGTGTGTGTGTGTGTGTGTGTCTGTCTGTCTGTCTGTCTGTCTGTCTGACTCTTTCCCATTGTTCTTCATCTCTGTCTTGTGTGTTTCTCTCTGCCTCCTGAGGCTTAAATGTTTGTGTCCTCCCAGAATTCACATGTGGAAACCCTAACCTCTTGTGCTGGTGCCAGGGAGTGAGTGGGTCATGAAGGTGGGCACTCACAGAACAGCTCCCAGAAAGCGCCCTCTCTGGCCCTTCCAACAAATCTATGCTCCAGAAAGTAGGCCTCAGCAGACACCGAATCTGCTGGTACCTTGACCTTGAACTGTCAGCCTTCAGGCCTGTGAGGAACAAATCTCTGGTGCTTAGAAGTCACCCAGTCTGAGGTATTTTGCTATAGCAGGCCACACACACTAAGCCACTCCCTCTGTCTGGGTCTCTGTTCATTCTTCTTTCTGATTCTTTGTATCTGTCTACATCTCTGGGAGCATCCCTCCCTCTCTGTCTCTTCCTCTGAGTGTGATTATTTGTCACTGATTATCTTTCTAACTCTCATAGGTCTCTGCCTCTCCACTCCCCCGCTTCCTTTCCTCTCTCCTTTCCCGGCATGGCTGTCAAGACTGGGGCCAGGAGGAATGTGGGCAGCACTCCCTCGCTCTCCTTCCCTCATTCCCTCCCTGCTACAGGTTCTCACTACATGGCCCAGGCAGGCCTTGAACTCCTGCCTCAGGTTCACTACTGGCTGGGTATATACCATCCTGCCGAGCTGGGTAGCACTTTCAGAACTGTAAACTTGGGTGGAGAGTTCAGTACTGCTGTTTTCTCCCCATTTACTCTGAGGGTAGCATGGCCACTGAGTTGAAGCTTGGTTCTTGACAGATACACACTCACTGCCATCCAGGTAGTTGGGCCCCAGATGCCACCAATAACAATGAAGCTGTATATTCATCATCACAGCCCACCCTCTTGCCCTTCCGGATTGAGTGCCCACCAGCAGTGTTCCTGCTGCCCAACCAGAAAAGAAGGTGTGCCTGGCAGCAGTGGCTCTGACTCCTGTAAGCAGGAGGAAACCACTTGCCTGCTCTTCAGATGCAACAATTTAGCTATTTGTGGTCCATTCAATTTAGCTATTTGCCAATTCTAGCATAGAATGAGGGCCTAGCCTCTCAATAACGCCCATACAGTCACTGCATCCCACAGGAACAACACGGGCCCACCCTACTGGGGTCCGGTGAACAGTGTTCCCCGAAGTCCAATCCCAGGTGGTCTGTGTTCTTGCCACCATTCTAGCAGGTCCCAAAGAGTAGAGGTTCTAGTCCCAGCTAGAGAGACAAGTATACATTCCCCAAGCAATTCTCTCAGACTTTTCCCTGCAAGATTTTTTTTCCCAAAACTGAGGATTGAAACCATGGCCTTCACACTGAGCAACATCTCCAGTCCTTTGTATCTTTTAATTTGTTTTGTTTTGTTTGTTTGTTTGTTTGTTAGACATGGTCTCCCTATGAAGTTCAGGCTGGCCTCAAACTCATGGTGATCCTCCTGCCTCAGCCTCCTGAGTGCTGGGATTAAAGGTGTGCATCACCACAGCCAGCTATTTTCTTATTTTGAGACAAAGTTTCACTGAATTGCTAAATTTTCTGGGCAGGGCTTGAACATGAGATCCAAACTGGGAAAACTGTTAGTACAGAAACAGGGTACAGGGCCAAAATGATCAAACCTTTTACAGTGAGTTTTATCCTTCTGTGACTAGGGCAGAGTATGATGATCCTCTTTCTACTAGTGCAGAATATGATCTAAATTTCCTAGTCATATAGACTCATCTGGAAGCATCAGAGATCCCAAGGGACTGTAAAGGAAGCAGAAGGGAACGGCAGGGTGGACAGATAGGGATGCCCTTTGAGGGAAGAAGACTCGTGTCTTGGTCATTGTCTTCAGGGGGCTGTGGAGGGAGGTTAAGAAGGGGCTGGCCTCAAAGGGGACTTTGGTTCAACTGCAGAGGAAGAACAAATTTCAGTAAAAGCACCAGGAGGCTCCCATTCTGTCACCTTAGCATGATGATGGGGAGGTAGGCAGGGATTTGGGGAGCAGGTGCTAACGTGTGCAGGTGGACACACCTGTATCACCAGGAGAGAGGATAGAGCAGGGGGAGGTGATTTGGATCAGAGGTCTCTCAGGTTCTACATCCTGTGGCTGCAAACACAGACAATACTCAGCATCACTGTCAGAGAGATTCCGTGGTTTTGCCATCTCCTATGCTGATGGTTCACAAAAGATCAGACCTCAAGGAAATAATGGAACACGTTCCCACATGAAAGAGCTGGGAGTGAGACCTGTTTTGTGGCCTGGTGGCAAGAGGGAGGGCAGGTTGGAGGGGACAGGATGCCAAGGGAGGAATAGGCAAGAGACAGAGACAGAGCAAGAGGAAGTCTGCATGTGGGATGGGCGCAGACCTGGGCCAGAGCTGGCTACAGCACGAGGCAGAAAGTTAGACTTGAACTTTTGGAGCTGGAGGGCTCAAAGAGCATATCTCCCCAAATGGAGACTTGGAGTGCCTGACAGGCTAACAGGCTGGGCAAAGCCCATAGCACAAGGAGGTCAGACTCCAAGTTGCATAAGCAGTTGAATTTGACTTGGTGTATACAAGTCTGAGGAGCAGGGCGGTGGAAGATGCCAAAAGATGCCAAGCTTTAGCCGGGCATGGTCCTCATGCCTGTAATCCCAGCATTTGGGAGGCTGAGGCAGGAGGATCGTTGTAAATTCAAGACCAGCCTAGGCTGCAAAGTGAGTTCAAGGCCAGCCTGAAACACATAGCAAGACCCTGTCTCAAAGAGACAAAAAATAAAATAATAACTAAAAAAAGATGCCAAGGCTTCCAAGAAGGGGCCCCACTGCCACACTGTTAGGGGAAGTCTCAGCCACCTGTAGTGGCCTCAGACCTGTGGCTAGGTTCCCTGTGTGGATCTGAGGCAGCTGATGGCCATGGAGGGATACAGCTCCCTCAGAGGCCAGGGCAGAGCCCCATTCGGTGGTACCCCCGGGTGGGCAGGGTTGGTGAAGCCCAGTTGGACAGGACTCTCAGTAGACAGTGACACAGAAGTCCATTCTGGGGCAGGTGCAGAAGCCCACAGGGTCTGGGGTGCGGGTGGGGGTGGGGTGGCACACGTGGGTGGATGGAGTTTGTCCTTGGAGCCCGAGGTAAGCGCTGGGTCCAACCAAGTTAGCTGGTAGACCACGGTGGTCCTCCCTGACAGGGGAGGGAATGCCCAGGAGTGCAGTTCTTGGGCCTGGGGAGAATGGAGAGGGGTAGCAGGCCCACCCTTCCTTGCCAGCTCTAGCTCCGAGGACAGGGCTGCGCATCCCACGGGTGAGGCATCCGGGACTGGCGCTTTTGTGCCCGGGGGTCGTCCTGCAGCTTCCTTCCGACCAATACTCGCCCCGTGTCCGCCCCTGATCCCTCCTCCAGAGCTGCGGGTCTGGAGCGCAGCAGGCGGAGGTGAGGAGAGGCGACCCCTCCATCCAGGGACGGTATGGAAAGGCAGCATCCCCTCCCCCACCAGGCCCCAGAGCGCGAAGGCAGCGGCTTGGCCTTCCCGTCCAGGGCTGGTGCTCCAGAGCCGGGCGGCCCAGCCTGGGCGCTCTGCAGTGGGGGATCCCCGCGCGGCCGGGTGCGTCCCACTCGCTCGGCCAAAGACTGCCAACCTCCCTCTCCCCCCACACCTCCGTCCCCGCCCCTGCCCCGGCCCCCACAGCACTGGGCTCCCGGTCCCCGGAGGCTCCTGCAGAGGGTCCCACCCTGTGCCCCTCCCCCACGCGGCGCCTCGGGAGACCTGGGCACGCAGCGCACAGCGCGGTCCTGGTCCAGGTCGGAGCCCCTGCACCGCGACGGCGACGCCCTCATCCTGCAGCAGATCAGGTCCATGCCGGGCGCCGGGCGGCCGGACCCCCAGCTCCCGCGGGTCTAGCCCAGCCTCGTCTTGTACAAGGTGCCCGAGGAGACGCGAATTATAACCGGCACCTGCGTCAGACGGGGCCAGACAACGGCCGCAATCGCACCCGCCCCACCGTTGCAACCCAGGGCCCGCGCCTACCGGACACGGTGCTGGCCATGGTGCTGGCGGCGGCCGGGCTGCGGAGGCCGAGGGCGGGCGGGCGGCGGCTGGAGCTGCAGTCGGCGAATGCTGCAGTGCTGGGGAGGGGAGGAGGCTAGTGCGGGCGCGGCGGGAGGGGAGGGGCGAAGGAAGGAGGGAGAGAGAGGGAGCGGAGGGAGAAGAGAGGCTGCAGCCCTCAAAGGAGGAATCTAGGGTGCCACAGACGCTCCTCCCCTAGCTCTGGCCGCCGTGGGCCGCAGCTCTCCCGGGGTGGCTTTGTGTGGGCTTGAGGGGATGTGGAGCTCCCTTTCTGCAGAGTGGGCATGGCAGGGTCAAGGCTGGAGCACAGGCCCCGCTGCCGGAGAGGGGGTGTCACAGAGCTCTTGACAGGGGCTGCTAGAGGATACCCAGCCAGAGTGGGAAGGGGGCTGCCTTTGGACAGGGCCAGTGGAGCAATGGCCAGGCAGCGCAGAGATGGGGATGGTGCAGCAGCTGGGGCACAGCCACTGAGCCCAGGTCTGTGTGGAGAGAGAGGGGGTTGGCGCTGGCATGGAAGGCCGTCGCCTCTGTGCGTACTGGGTGGGCAAGTTGTGGGCAGAGAAGAGGGCATTGGGAGCACTGACATCTAGAGCAAGGGCTTTGATGTGAGATCCAGCAGGTTTCCACCCCAGCTGGGTTGTTCTGTGTTTGACTGCAAGCACATTTCTGACTTCTCTGGGCCCCTGCTTCTCAAGGGCAAGATGAGACCACCAGGCCAGGCCTCAGAGGATGGAAGAAAAATGTACCAGAGCAGATGCACTTATTGGGGGACACCTGCTGTATCTCCCCTAAAAAGAGACAGGCAGGCCAATGGAGTTCTCCTCCCATTTCAGGGATGTAACCACTGAAGCCCAGAGGAGAAGGGCTTGCTCTACAGGCAATTAAGGCATAGAGGGCTGGAGGTACAGCTCAGTGGGCTAAGTGCTTGCTGCTAAGCACTACGGCCCTGAGTTCGGTCCCCGGTCCCGGGAAAAAAAAAAAAAGGCATAGAGCCAGGAATAAGATTCTTGGAATCCTCAGAAGACTTGCAGAAGATGAGGTCAGTTTTTAAAAGCAAAAGTCAGGGACAATGTAAGGACTGAGGTTAGTGTGGAACAAGCCCCACAGGATGGCAGGAGCACCTCATGATCACACATAACCTAAGTGCCCTGAGTCCTGCCACCAGCATACATACAGGCATCAGGCCTGGGCTCATAGGGTTAGGTGCATTATGTGGCACAGGAGACCTTAAGAAAGGACTATTGTCCAGTCAGCCTGACCTAATCATGGAAACTCTTTAAAAGCAGAATTCTGTCTAATTAAAGAAGTTTAGAGTTTAGAAGGAAGTAAGACTCTTTTTTACTGAAATGAAGGGACCAACTGGGAAGGGCATAAGAGCTGCTCCTAGCTGACCAGCTGCCAAGACTTCAGTATTACAACTGCAAAAGAAGTGAATCCTGTAATTCTAGCACTCTGGGAGGCTGAGGCAAGAGGATTGCAAGTTTGAGTCCAGCTTGGGCAACTTAGTGACTTAAGTCCAATCCTGTATCAAAATAAAAACTGAAAAATGTCTGGGAATGTAGTTCAATGCAAAGGCCCTGAGTTCAATAGCCAGTCAAAAAAAAAAAAAAGCAAATATTTCCAACATGAATGAGCTTGGAAGCAGATTTGCCTTCAAAATCTCCAGACAGAACTTAGCCCAGTAGACAGTCTTACTTCATCCTTGGGACTCTTACATGAGGGTTGTTTTGAGCTGCTGAGCTTGTGGTCATGTGTTATGCAGGCATATTGACGTACTGTGTGCACACATACACTAGCTACTCATGTGTACAACATTCAATGGAATTCAGCCCTGGGAGGGAGTTGGAAGTGGGGAGGAGCACACAGAGCTGTTCCTAACAGTGGCATTTATCCCAGCGGAAGCAACTATATCCTCTGAATTGGTCACCAGTAACCAGCTGTTACTGGTTAATGTCAGTGTTCTTCAGAGGGACTCCACTCTAGGTGCTAGAACACGGGTGCTAGGGTCAAAGCAATAGCCCGTCTAATCCTTCCAGTCCCTCCAGTCTTCCTTTGCCCCAGCAGGCTCAAAGGACTGTAGTGGCTCAGAATCACCTTGAGAAGCAACACCCAACTTATTACTCATACCTATTAATCTGACAAAATACTAAGTTTCAATGTGTATAATACATTTCAATCATATCTGTCTCCCCATTGCATGCCCTCTGATGTCCTTGTCTTGGCCATGGACCAGTTGTGTAGAAAGCCCCGGTGTATTACCAGGCACACAGTAGGTGCACACAGATAGTGCTCGTGGTAGCTATACTGCATGTTTGCCCCACAATGGTGAGTGAGCAGATTTTGATTTGTTACCAAGGTCAACTGTAGGAAGTTCATAAGCAACCTTATTCAAAGATGTTTATTTGTGAACTGTGAGTTTATACATAAGACCCCCCACAGAGATCTTCCAGAACACCAATCTTTTATAGCAGGAGCCCTACATATCACCAGCACCCTCACCAGGATGCTGAGTTGTGCAACAAACGCCTGCCAAATGCCTCCTATATGTTGGGGCTGGCAGTCAATGAGCAGTAAAAAGACAGGACAGAGGTACTGAGGAGGTTCCTGGAGTTAGATGCAGACTTCCTTTCACCCAGTTCTGCACAAATCCTTCCTTTTACATCTTTCCCAATCCTCCAGACACCTGCAAGGCCGAGATTATTTCATTCTTGGTTGGTGCAGGGGTCTTTGACTCACTGCCACTTCTTCCTCCTGCTTCATCGTCTTTTTTGACCTCCTCACATCCAGGAGAGCCTATCACTTTCCAGTTACCTCTTTGATTGTGCCAGCACCTGTATTATGACTTTTCCCACGTCAATCTTTAGGGCAGCCTTCTCTGACTTCTGGTCAAGGCAAATCCTTCCTTGTATTTCCCTTCCTTGTACTCAACAGTTTCTAACACAATGTTGGGTGACCAGTCACATCTGTCCTATGGTATAGGTGGTATTTTGTCTACTAGAGCAGATGCTTAATTCAAATTTCTTTGACTTGGTTGAGATTAGTTTGCTTGTGGAGTGTGACTTGCCGTGGTCAGTTTTACTTTCTCCATCCCCTCATATCTCAGGTTAGATTTGGCAGAATGGCTTTTATATGTTATTGTTTATAAGAAACTACAGGCTGCCTTGGAGCCCCCATCTGTGATGCGGCCAGAGTCATTTTGCTGTGACCCAGGCGGCTCACCAGACAGTTCAAGGCCCTGCCCTAGCAAGTTGCCAAGTCTCTGGCTCTTGCATTCTTCTTCTTCCTTAGTCCCCTGGGTGATGAAAACCCGGGCTCTGAGAAGATGGCTGGTGAAGAGGTGACTGATAGAAACCCAGACCCCACACGGACCCAGACCAGACCTTCTGACACGAGAGAAGTCTGTATCGGGGGAGGGGCAGAGTGGCAGGCTACCTAGCGGACCAAGGTAGCCCCGAGCTGAGGAAGGCGTGGGCCTTTAAGCTCTTTTTTCTGGTGGGGGTGGGGTGGGGTAAGGAGATGTCCCTGGGCCAGAACAGGGCGAGCCCTGAGCGGCTGGGAGGGCGTCCAGGCCAGAAGCCTGAACGGCAGGAGTTGCCCAGGTCAGAACGACCCGAGCAGGTGAACTGCCAGAGCGAATGAGGGCGGGGGCAGCTTTTGTGGCCGAGGGGAACTGAAGTGGAACAGGTAAGGGAACGAGAGAAATACTGAGAGTTAAAGTTTTCCCACGAGGGGGGTGAGGCCGGCTGCCTTGTGACTTATCAGTGAAGAGTGGGGTTCCTGGCTCTTTTTCGGGCTTTGAGTAATCTACTAACTACTCTGTAACATATAAAGAGTAGATAATGAAAGAATTGATCTCTGTGATCACCAGGCAGATAGATGTGTCAGTACATACATGGATGCTACTGTAACCTGTGCTTGGTGGCCCATCCAAGAGTGTGTGGCTTACCTCATCCTCTCTAACTCCTGACCAAGAACCGAGAATGCCTGAGATAACCTGGAGCAGATGCATGGTGATATGGTGTGGCAGGGTCTTCCCCAAGCCTGATCTCAAACACACAAGCATGGGCAGACTTCAGCACACACATGTGTTGTCAGCTGGAAAACAACTGAGTATTACAGAGTGCCTAGGAAGAGCTCTGAAACAAGCATCATTTGCTGGTGGTGTACTTAATAATTTCTTTCTGGTGCTTCTTGGGAGGTGTTTGGGTGGCCTGGTACAAATATCTCTGAATGTTAGGCTAACCCAAAGGACTGTGTATGCGGCCTTTCTCTCCTGGGTACTCCTGACTGTTGGCTCGTCCTAGGTGTCAAGGATTCAGACAGGCCCTCCCTAGCCACTGATATACAGAGTTATGGCTTGTGTCTAGATGTCCCCCCAAAGCCTCATGCAGTCATAAGTGGGGTTTTTCGGAAGTGACTGGATCTGAGTGTGTGATAGATTGATGGTGTATTGCTAAGATTAAGGGTGGGTTGTTACTAAATCAGTCTGATTGATTTGGCATTGTCCTGAGCCTGGTACCCTGTATACAATATAAGGAACAAAACAGGCCTGTCTTGGAGCCAGCTAATTGTGGACTGAAACCTCTACAAACTGTAAGCCAAATACTTTCCCCTTTTAAGTTTATGTGTCGGGTATTTTGTCTCAACAATAAAAGTAACTAAGACATACACTGAGTACAAAAGAGGCTGGACCGAGGGGACAAGAAGGAGAGGAGGTGGTGAGGGCTCGCCAGCGTGGGTTCTGGTCAAGCGGCGCCATTTGTGGATTTAAGGGAAACCGATCGGCTCAGACTCGAAGAGTAAAAAGATGCCTCTTGAGAGCCAAGGGCAGGAACCGCTGGAAAGCGAGGAGCCTGCGCAGTTGTGTGGGCAATGGCGATAGTTTGGACGAGGGAGGTGGTAAAGAAATGGAGACGATGGCAGGAACCATGTCGAGAGGGGAGATGGGCGAGGCTCCGGGAGATGTAGGTGCTGTTTATGGAAGAGGCGGCGAGGAGGCCAGGCACCGCTTTCCGCAAATGTCCGCAGGACCGTGAGTCTACCGAGAACGGACCCGCTCAGCTGCTGCGGAAGGGTTTCCACCCGGAGAGCTGAGCGGCGGACCGGAAGTGAGGGCGGAAGTGCAGCCCGACCAGTGTCTACTGCTCGCCTACTCCCGCCAAGTTTGAACCCACTGACGGTGGAGAACGCGGGGGCTCCCAGAGTCGGTTGAGTTCTGCAAAACCTGGGTTCTGCACAAGCCTGGGTTCTGGAAAAGCTCCCCTCGGAGAAAAGTGGCCTGTGAGTCGCGGAAGTCCTACAGCTGGTTTTTTGCTGGAGCGGTTCGCTGGCGGGGGGCGCAGCTCGGAGCTCGGGATCGCTGCTGGCCTAGTTTGCGGTGGCTGCACCGCCCTCGGGGCGTCGGTCTTTCGGCGGGCGGTGTTTTGGCTTTCATCTAGTAGTCGCAGCTTCCAAATTTGACGGAGGCCTGAACAGATTGATTGCTCCGCGCTGCATGGATTTGCGTTATTTGAATGACTTTGATTAGAGCACATAGACTGTGCCCCGTTAAGCTCCTCTTGTTGCTGTGAGCCCAGGTTGGCTTATCAGAGTGGGATGGAGTTTTGTGCAGTGGAACTAGGCAGTTTCACTCACACGTCACCTTCACGCCTTCTGGATCCTTGTGATAGGCCATAACAGGCTTGCCTTCTGACTTTCTCCACAGGGGGGAGCTCTAAAAAGACTTGTGAGGTGATCTGTGTGCGCTGTAGGGATTCCCGCAGAGAACAGTACTGTGTCTCTGTGCTACGTGCTGAGTTGAGTGGCTGAGACCCTGAGATGGTCAGAGAGAACACCAGAAGGCAATTGTTTCACCGATACAAACAGCCTGCACTTCACCCAACCACTGTGGCCTCCTGAGAACAGGCTGATATGCCCACGATAGTCCTGAATGGTGTGACGGTGGATTTCCCCTTCCAGCCTTACCAATGCCAACGGGAGTACATGAGCAAGGTTCTGGAGTGTTTGCAGAAGGTAAAGCTGCAGACCATGAGGAATTTTCTAGTGATGGGTTGGCTGAAGCAAAGACCTAATGCACTGCTACTCTATATGCCTTCCAACCAGGCTCTAAACTCTATCATAAATTGGTCTTACAGGTGGGAGAGATGACATCAAGGGATCAAAAAAATCATTCTAGATGGTGAGGGGTTGGGAGTGTCTTGGGGGCCACTCTGAGGAGGTGGCATTTGAGCCAAGGTTGATGGATGTGGAGTGGCCATCATTTGGGGGTCTGGAGGAAGTGTTTCTGTCTTGAGAAGAAGCATAGAAATTTGCCTTTCACTTTGGAAATGTCTTAACTTCTGGGGTGTGCAGAGAAATGGGGGGCAGGTGGCTTTCTACTGGGTTTCTTGGGGGTGCCCTTTTATACCATGTTCACTCCCCCACCAAGTTTCCTGCTCAGGCTTCTGTCTGAGAGCTCATATGTAGGACATCAGATACTGTTTAGATAGGACAGGGTAAATGCCTGGATCCAGAATTGCAGAACAATTTCCTATTTTGAGACTTAGCACCTAATTAGTCATCTTACTATTTATATTAGGCTGAAAAATAGTCTCATTTTGGGTAATACTTTGCAAATTGTTTGCTAATGAGGGCTGAATTAACCTGTGGCTTTTAGGGCTAAGTGGAAAATGTCATATGGATTAATCCACCCACCTCCATGGGGTTTTTGAGAAGATTTGTTCCACTGGTAGCTGGGCTTGTCTCAAGGTTAGTTGTGTGGTCTCTTGTCTCCCCTGCTTCCCCATAACTCCTGCTCTGGACCTCGTTCAGAAAGTGAATGGCATCCTGGAGAGCCCCACAGGCACAGGGAAGACGCTTTGCCTCCTCTGCACCACGCTAGCCTGGCGGGAACATCTCCGGGACACTATCTCTGCACGCAAGATTGCTGAGAGAGTACAAGGAGAGCTTTTCCTTGATCGGGCCTTGTCGTCCTGGGGGAATGCCATGACCGCTGATGGAGACCCCATAGGTGACCCTACTTCTGAGTTTCTCCTGGCCTTGTGCGGGGTGGAGGCGGGTGGATGGAGCTGGGGACAGGGCCATCTACCTTAGATTTTGCCATCTCCGGAGCAGAGTAGGAGAATTTTGTAGCCTCCATGTTACGTTTCACTATCGTGGGTGTAAACACAAGAGCAGAGCTCTTCCCTGGAACTAGGGCACCATGGGCAGCCGCTTCACCCATTTCTGGTGAGTGACTATCTGGGTATCAGTTTTCTGCTGTCTGAGGGCTGAGTTAACACAATGCTGTGTGTGTTAAACACACACAAAGACATTGTCTTAGAGCCACCCTTTTTGTGCTTCCTTGTGCCTGGGCAGCTTGCTACACGGATATCCCAAAGATCATCTATGCTTCCAGGACCCATTCACAGCTCACACAGGTGATCAGCGAGCTTCGGAACACTGCCTACCGGTGGGTCAGCAGGTTCACACTTGCTTCGGTTATTGAGAAAATGTGCTTTGTATGTAGCTGGGTCCTCAGCTCAGCTGCATATGTGCAGTTTTGCTGCATGGTGATAAATGATCCACCACAGGATGTGTAGTGTTTGGAGTGGAGTGAGAGGGTAAAGGCTGGCCAGGCTCTGATGGCTGTTACTTGTGAGAAAGTAGCTTTGAGCTTATGGTTGTCTGTGAGCTGTCACCCCAGCTCTTTGCAGGGCTGTTGTGATGGCAGTCAGGTCTGGTCCCTCAGGGGAGCTTCTCTTGTGAAGAGAGGAGAGTCTGTCCCTTGCTAGAATTTAGCTGAGTCTTGATATCTCACCCGGGCTTCTGTGTGAGGGAGCCTGGACACTGAATTGCTCTCCCACTGGCAGTTTTTCCTGCCTTGCCTCCTGCTCCTGTCCCAAGCTTGGGCCACAATCCAGCCATTTTGTTCCCTCTGCCTGTCAAGTTTCCCATGTGCTCCTACATGTTCTCACATGGCTTGTGCTATCGGACCATGCCATGGTCCGTGTGTTTTACTTGGGGGAGCTCCTCCTTTACCCTTGGTTTGCTCTTCTGCCAGGCCCAAGGTGTGTGTGTTGGGCTCCCGGGAGCAGCTGTGCATTCACCCAGAGGTGAAGAAGCAGGAGAGTAACCACATGCAGGTGGGTTCCTAGGGACCTGCTCCACCCCTACGGTTCTGGGCAAGTGCTCCCTGGGCTTTAAGAGGCTCCAGCTGTGCCCCAGCCTCTGACCCCTGAAGTGGGTGGAGGAGGAGCTAGTGAGGGCTGAGGGATAGGTGGGTCCTTCTTTGGCCGCTGCTTCAGTGTGCAGTCTGCCCTTCCTCTTGCAGATCCACTTGTGCCGCAAGAAGGTGGCAAGTCGTTCCTGTCATTTCTACAACAACGTTGAAGGTAAGAACAGCCCCTAGAAGCTACTCCTGGTGATTGACACACGTCAGGATCAGATGAGGCATGTTCAGCCTGCCAGGGCTAGTTGAGTGGCATCACAGCCTGCTTGCTTTACCCCCTTTGGACAGCCAGTATTGTCATATGCCTGGCCACTGTCTTCTGACTGAGGGGTCACTTGAATTGCATAAGCTCACACAGTGGCCTGTTGGCTCTCTGGTCCTTGGCCGATATCTGAGAACCTGCATTTGGGGAGGATTCTCATCATGTTCTGATTAGAAGGCTCTCTGTACCTTACCTGTTTGTCCAAAAATCACCTGTTTCCCATCTGGAAATCTGGGATGCTGGGATCTGGACCTGAGTACTCTGTATGGCCTCTGTGACAGTCTCTTAAGTACCAGGTGCCAGGTCTGAGTTTTCTAGTGAACAACATTCTGTGTGTGTTATCGTTGTTCATAGATGGCCAGTGAAGCACATCTGCTCCCCCCTAACTTCACCCTATGCATCTTGTCCCTTTGCTGACTTTGCTGTGCTAAGTCACAGCCCTCTATGTGACTTATCACACAATGTGGCTCTGCTAAGTCTTTGAGTCCAGATGGCACATGGCCTCAGAGGTGACTTCATCCAGAGATGAAGTGAGTGAGCTCATGGTTAATGACAGTAAATAGCCCTAGTGACTACACGTGCCCATAACCTATGAAAAGCACAGAGCAGAAGGCTGACACCAGTGCCCTTTTTCCAGATCACTGCCTTCTCACCCATGTGATTGTGCCCCACTTCCATCAAGGGCTTTTAGGGCTTGTCACAGGCCCCCAGAGACAGTGGCAGGGTGAGCTGAGCCTCTCATGCAGCCTTACAGTCTCCTGTAACCTGAGAGGTGGGACATCTACAGTCCTGGCTGTGTGGCTGGAGATTCAAGCTTCTTGGGATTAAGGTTTCCTCTATTTCCTGTCCCAGGGTTGGGACCGAGACCCTATTGTGTTGTGCAGGGGCTCAGGTGATTCAGCCCTAGGTCATGGATGACGTATTGGTGGTCTGCTGTCAGCTCTGACATTCACTGAATGCCTGTTGCAACAGAGCTGAGGCCCCTGGAGCTGCCAGTAGTGGTCAGGACAGAGGCCAGAGCTGGGAGTCCTTAACCCAGCACCAGTATACCACTTTTCTGCCCCTTGGAGAGATAGGATGAAGCATGGCCCTGCAGCATGGACCCCAGCTCCCTGGCAGCATGTTCTTTGTTGCCTTCCTTGTGTTTTGGTCTGATGGCACCAGGGACCCTCACCTCAGCATGTGATTGTCCAGGCCTGCTGGGTGCCTCTAAGAAGCTAGACACCTATACTATGCCCCCAGGGGCCCGGAAGCCACCCCCTCTGGCTTCAGAGACCTAGACCTTGCCAGTCTGGTCTGGCTTGCCAGATGTGCTGTTAGGAAACTCCTATAGTTGTCAGTTCTTGTCTGGCTAGCTGCTGCAGTGCATGCTGATTGGCTGCTCTGTTGCTATGGCACTGCTAAAGGATGTACTCCTACTTCCCTGCCTGCTCTGCTATCCCTGGAGGCAATTCAGGATGGTCACTGTGTGTGTGTGCACACTTGGCTCTTGCTGGGATGGACATGAAACAGCCACAGTGGTGCAGGTGCTGGAGGGTGGGGGTGATCTCTGTATTTGGCTGCCCTCAGATAGTGCTGGTTCTGCCCACAAGAGTATGAGGCCCAGGGGTTGCTGCATTTGCTCCCAAAGGATTTTATAACTGCTTTAGCCCCTGGTCCCTGTGCTATGGCATCCTCTAGGTTCCTTTCTGCCTTGGTCCTTGTAGCTAGCGTGGTGGTGCCCATTTGTAGGCTGCTGTCCTGAGGGAAAGGGTGTCCACAGCTTAGGTGGTGTGTAGAAGAGCAACCCCCATCCTGGGCAGGCAGGGTGGGCTCAGCCTGGAGTGGCCCTGCCCTTCCCCCTGACTTCCTATGCCCTGCCTTGGTCCTTGCTTTGTCAGCTTCCCTGACAGGCATGACTTTCCTCCAGGTGGGTCTGTTTGGATTGGTGGGAACCTAGGGCAGTGGTGCTACTTGCAGGGCACACTTTCCCTGAGTCTCAGTGACAAGGTTCAGGTTGTTCTTAACTCTTTCCTAGGAGGCTGGGGGTTGTAGCCACTCTTGTCCTGTCTTGGAGTGTCCAAGAACAGAGAGGATGCCTGCAGTCTTTGGGACGGTGTTGATGTCTGTCTGTGGTGTTGACCCTTTGCTTCAGACTTGTTCTACATACTGTAGAGCAGGGCAGGATTGCTTTGGGTGGGGGCTCTCTTGGGAACATGACCTACCAGGCAGGGGTTCTCCAGTACATCTGCAGGTGGTAGATGCCATTCTGCCTGCTGTACAGGAGCCCCTCTGTTCTGGGCATCTGAGGACACCTAAGTGCTTTAGTTGGACCTAAGGGTGTGTCTACTCGTGTCATCTGCAGAGAACAGCCTGGAGCAGGAGCTGGCTACCCCCATAGTGGACATCGAGGACCTGGTCAAGAAAGGGAGCAAGCACAAGTGAGGCCCCACAGCTGTTACTACTGGACTGTAATGATAAGGGAGGCATGGAGGATATGTTTCTTTTCACAGAACTAACAATTAGTGTGAAAATTGAAGGAGTTCTGAGGAATATGATGTGAAAAAACAAAACTGTCTCCTTCTTCCACCTCTCAGTCTAATACTAAGTGAACAGTGAGCAGTGTCTGTATTTTTTGTTGTTGTTAATGTTTCGAGACAAGGTCTCACTATGTAGTTCAGGCTGGTCTCGAACTTGCAGTTATGCTCCTGCCTCAGCCTCCCGAGTGCTAGAATTACAAGTGTGCAACACCACACCTAGATGTCTTATGTGTAGAAGTATACACATGGTCTTATTTGGGCTTATTTTTTCGTTTTTTTTTTTTTTTTCAAAGCAGGGTCTTGCTGTGTAGTCCAGGCTGGTCTTAAACACACTGTGTAGTCCAGGCTGGCTTCAAACCTGTGGCAATCCTCCTGCTTCAGCTTCCCAATTGTTGGGGTTACAGGCATGCATCACTACACCTGGCTTTCCCTTTTTCTGTGGTACTGGGGATTGAACCAAGGACATTATCACTAAGCTATATTCCTTAGCCCTTTTTTAGTTTGAGACAGGGTCTGCTAAGTCACTAAGTTGCCCAGCTGGACTTGAACTTGCAGTCTTCCTGCCTTGGCCTCCCAAAGTACTGGGATTACTGGTATGACTCATCACACTCAGTTCCATTTCTTCTTCTTTTTGAGAGAGAGGGTCTCACTGTGTAGTTCAGGCTGGCCTTGAACTCCGTGTGTAGTCCAGGCTGGCCTCAAACTTGTGGCGATCCTCCTGCTTCAGCCTCCTGAGTGCTGGGATTACAGGTGTGCGCCACCACGCCCAGCTCCCATTTCTTCTTTCTCAGTTATGTACAATGGGTGGCTTTCCATGTAGCTGCTTAGAGCTTGGCCTCATTCCTTCCGAGGTCAGTAGATCTGCCTGTCTCTGTAGCTTTGTGGATCCAAGTCATCACGCAGATTTTTAGGGCTGTGTATGTAGCTCAGTGGTGGAGCACCTGCCTAGTGTGTACAGAGGCCCTAGATTCCACCCTCAGCACTGTAAAGAGAAAGGGAGGGAGGGAAGGAAAGAAGTTAGCCCGGTTGGCTTCCAGAAATGGGAAGAAGTTCCATTTTTTAAAGTACCTCTATGCTCTTTGTGTTTCTGATGACTTCTGTCGAGGAATAGGATTAGGGTTTTGTTCTGTTTTTGTACAGTTTTAAAATTGATGATAGTGGGCACGGTGGCACATGCCTGTAATCCCAGCACTCAGAGGCTGAGGTAGGAGGATTGTTGAAAGTTCAAGACCAGCCTGGGCTACAGAGTGACTACTTTTTTTTTTTTTTTTTTTTTTTTGGCGGTACTAGGGATCGAACTCAGGACCTTGCGCTTGCTAGGCAGGCGCTTATTCCACTGAGCTGTATCCCCAGCCCCTGGGCTACAGAGTGAGCTCAAGGCCAGCCTGAACTACATAGTGAGACCGTCTCAAAAAGACAAACAAACAAACAAACAAAATCGATGATATACTCACAGAGCCAGAAACTCACATGGGTTCCCCACCCATCCATTTACCAGCTCCCCTCTGAGGCTCTGTGCACAGGACCAGGGCTCCTCACCAGTCAGAGGATGTAGGGCCTCATGTTATGACTGTGCCTTCTGCATGTCTCTGGTGGGTATTTACAGAGTCTTCTCTTTCTTTGCTCCCAGAGTGTGCCCTTACTACCTTTCTCGGAACCTGAAGCAGCAAGCTGACCTCATCTTTATGCCATACAATTACTTGTTGGATGCCAAGGTGAGGACTAAGCCTATGTATCTGGTGACTCCTGATATTGACGGGCATCCAGACCTTTGCTGGTTCAGGCCCTCAGAGCAGCAGGTGTGGGAGGAGGATCACAGTTCCCTTGGCCAGAAGCAGTAGTGAACAGCCCATGACTACGAGCCAGTCATCCTGAGAATCCTGGGAGTAGACGGGCTGAGAACCTAAGCTCGGGTCCCAGGCCAATGCTAGACCTTGGTTCTGACAGCCCAGCCCAGCCTCTCTCAACTTGGATGACTGGAGGTGTAGATGATTCAGAAACCTGAGTATTTCCTATGTATTCCTGAGTATTTCCTCATTCTTGTCTTTGTAGCATGTGTTTATCTTCGCCTGACCCACCCCTTTTATTTAACACAGGTAGGATCATGCTGTATGAGCTCAGTGACTTGTAATTTCACTTATAACAACACTATGGGTGTCCTCTGATTTGGATCCCTTTGTGGATTTGTTCATTCCCATGATGGGTATTCCTTGAGAACCCACTGTTCTGGGTGCTATGCTAGGGGCAGAAGTGAATAAAAATAGCGTTGCTCCTATAGAGCTTGGATTCTAGTGCAAGAGATCGTAGAGGAGTCAGCACGGGGCCAATACGGCCTATTGAAAGGCTCAGTAAGAGAGTGAACAGGAAGGAGGCTCCCAGGGATGTGGCAGAGTGAGCAGAGGGCAGCGGGCTGGGAGGTGACTACAGAGCCTTGTGGAAGGGACCATGCCTGTGGAGAGCAGTGATCAGGCTGAGGGCATGAAGGATTGATGAGGTTTGCTACCGTTGTGGGTGACTTTCATTACTTGGTGCTTTTTCTTTTTCTTTTTTTGAGGCAGGGTCTCGCTATGCAGTTCAGGCTGGCCTTGAGCTCACTTTGTAGCCCACGCTGGCCTCAAACTTGCAACTATCTTCCTGTCTCAGCCTCCTGAGTGCACCGGCATGCCTGGCCTTACTTGGTACTTTGAACCCCAGCTGTGCATGGGAACTTTCTAGAGAGCTGCTAAAAACATGGGACCGGGGCCCCACTTGGAATAATTACATCATAGCCAATACGCTGATTTTAATATTTGCATGGGAATGGAAAAGACCTGGAAGAGCAAAACAGTTTTGCAGAGCAGGCCTGGAGTTTGCCTGGAGTAGCCAGTGTGTGTTTGGAGACACACCGATTAGTGAACCAGTTAAGCAAGTCCAAGAGACCCTTCTGCAGGCAGTACCTGGTTTTTGGCATACACACCAAATAAATTTAGCAGGGAAAGGAATTATATATTTTTTTAATTATGATGGACAATCCATTTGTTTTTTATTTTTTGTGGGTTTTTTTTTTTTTTTTTTTTTTTTTTTTTT
>PVLD010010972.1:0-15814 GCA_004027595.1 Dinomys branickii | reverse complement strand
GCAGTCTTTGCAGCTTTGGGATAAGTTTTAGTGTCTAAACTCAGATATCCAAGGATCACAATGCAAAAATTTTAAAAATTGGGCCAGGTGTGTTATTATATACCTCTTGTCCCAGCTATTCAGGAAGCTGAGACAGGAGGATCACAAGTTTGAGGCCAACCTGGGCAATTCAGCAAGACCTTGTCCTAAAATAGAAAGGGCTGAGAATATACTTCATTGTAGAGTGCTTAACTAGCATGTGTCAGGCCCTGGGTTCAATCCCCAGTATCACATACACACACAAAAAAAAATACTGAGCAATAGGAAGCCAGGCAGCCCCTCTGTAGGAAATGAAGACCTGTACCTAGAGACTTCTCAGACCTGCAGTTGCCAAAAGCAGAAAGCAGGTCCTGGTGGATCTACACACAGACCTGTTAGTAGCAAGGAGTGCATGGCCGGTCACAGCTGTGAGGAGCAGATGAGTCTTACACATGCTCGCCAGGAAGCCTGCTGTTAATGTGGCATTCTAGAGAAGGTAGTGGAGAGCTGGTGGCTACACAGCGCACACATCTGCCAAAACCCAGCTGTACACTTACGTGGGCAGTTTGTATGAAAATTAAGCTCAGATTAAGTTAATTAAGAAAAATACCGATGCTGGACCCCTCGCCAGGTTGTTTACATTAGGCTCTGGGAGAAGGATCTGGACATTGGGATTTAAATCTCCCTAAGTATATACCAGGTGGGTATGTAGGGGTGTGGACTTCCATGACTACCTAGCTGCTGTGGCCTGGGCCTTGTGCTTCCTTGGCCATTCTTTTGGTCACAGAACCTGCTCTTCTGTGAACCCTGTATGTGAACCCTTCCCAAGGCCAGATGCTTAGTAAGTGTGCACCTGCCAGTGAGCCTTGGGTAGCTGTTGCTAAGTTGTCGTTCACCTTGAGCATTTGCTGCTTCTGAGAGTCAGATATGAAGCCCTTTCCCTCTGTGCCAGCAGTTTGTGTGGTCTGTGCTCATGGCGTTTGTTGCCTGTCACAGGCCTCAGCTTCCCACTTTCTCTGCCCTGCTTGGCTTCAGTCCATTCTCTTCACTTCTTCCTTATAGAGTCGCAAGGCACACAACATCGACCTGAAGGGGGCTGTCGTGATTTTTGACGAAGCTCACAACGTGGTGAGTCTGTTTGCCTCTGTGCTAAGGGCCTACTGTTTTCCCTGGATCCTTCAGCCTTTTTAGAGGAGCTCTCTAGACCCTAGGGGGTCCTCTCTTAGGATCAGCAGACCCAGACACTTCTCTGCCTTGCCTCCTGCAGTTAGATGCCTCCATCAGGGCTGGAGGCTGGGTTTCTGGGCTTTGGATGTACCTTCAGCACAGAGTCCAAATGGAGGCTCCTATCAGATCCCTGTCCTGTTTGGCTAGTGGTGACAGCCTGGGCCTGTAGTTGCTTGCGCTGTACTGTGTCATCCTTCCTGCATTGTCTGACTCTCAGGCCCTTTGGCCTGATACTTGGACGGCTGCTGTGGAGAGAGCTACCCGCCACTGGTGGCTAGAGCAGCAGATGGGGCCCCTGCAGACCCTCCTGTCTCCTTCATCCTTTGTTCCCAGCGTACTTCACACTGACCTTATCCCTGCCTCTGAGCCACAGCTTAGGGCTGTGCGTTTCCAGGAATGGCCTCGTGGGAATGCCACATGGGATAGCAAGGCCCGGCTGTTCCGGAGTCTGGGATGAGGCTTCGTGAGAGTTGGGGCTCCCCATGGCAAAGCCTGGTGCCCTGGGACTGCAGTGACCACTGTCGACCTCCACTTGCAGTGAGAGGTCCAGTGTGCCAGACCTTCTGGCTTTTGAAATAGAGATTTTAATGGGAAATTTCCCAGTTACAAGCTGTTGGCAGTAGAAGTAAAATAATGGTTTGAAAACTTTGATGTGGGCCAGTCAAAGTTGTCTGGACCCGCCTGTGAGCTGGCCTCAGTGTCAGGGGCCAGGGCTCTGCGGACTTTTCTGTTAGCTTCCAGTACCTTCTGTATGTGCACTTCTTCCTGGATACCTGACCCTGTCCTGCTCTACCATGACAAGGGTGTGTTTGGACCTTCAGGAGAAGATGTGTGAGGAGTCGGCCTCCTTTGACTTGACACCCCATGATGTGGCTTCTGGACTGGATGCCATCGACCAAGTTCTGCAGGAACAGACCAGAGTGGCACAGCAGAGTGAGCTCCGGCTGGAGTTCAGCATGGATCCCAGCAGCTCAGGTGTGTTACAGCCAGGAACCAGAGGATGAGCTAAAAGGTAGAGTCTGATCCTCAGAGAGGCCAGAGCTGTTAGAGGTTATAGTCCTTTCTCATAAGGGCCTCAGCCGCTGCACACAGGGGTGTCCAGGGCACTGTGACAGCATCACCTCATCGGTCGCACCTGCAAAGACCTCCGCCTTTTCCGGCTTCGAGCAGCCGCTGCGCCCCTCTGCTCGTGGCCTGCTTCAGTTGTGCTCCTGCTGTTACCTCACTTTGCCTTCTCTCCTGCCCGCCTGTGCTCAGCTAGGGCCTACCCGCATGGTCAGAGCAGTGCGCCCGTCTCCAGCTCCCCCTTTACTCATACCTGCAGGGTTCCTTTGCCATGCAAGGAACGTAGTCATAAGCTCTGGGGATTAGAACTGGTGGCTCGGGAGGCCAGGGTTCTGCCTGCCACATCTCTGGAAGATTATCATGTACTGTAATAAAAGTATGCAAACGTGGTCCTGCCAAGATATCTCATACCTTAGATCTTAGAAACCTTACCACGTAATTCTTTTCCCTTCTTTGCTAACTTCTCACTTAAGGGAAGCCCCTTACAGCTTCCCCTGAGCAGGTCTGAGTTATCAGCATCACTGCCCTTGCTCTTGGGGGCCACTGTGAAGTTCAGGGAAGTTGTTGGAATACAAGCACTGTGGTGCTGCAGCAGTCGCCTGATCACTGAGAGGGCTGCTGAAGGCTAAGTACCACGGGCGCGTGGCATACGCAGTGTGGATACAGAGTAAGGAGCCATTTGTGTCCCAGGCTGGATGGAGGGGGTGGCACAAAATTTTATCCATTCAGAGCAGCATAAAATTCCACCCTGACAAACAGATTTTCTGAAATTTTCCGTTGAATAACTTTGGGCTGTCATTGACCTGGAATAGCTGTGAATCTACAGATGAGCAGGGACTGCTGTAGTTTCACCAAGCAGGCCAGCCTGCCCGCCTGCACTCTCTCCCGCCCTTGTTCCCTCCCTCTTTCTCTGTTTTCTCCCTTCTCCTTTCCTCTCTGTTCCCTCCTTTCTTTTTTCTTCTCTTTCTCTTTTGGAGAAAGGGTCTTGCTCTATAGCCCAGGCTGGCCTTTAAGTCAGTTTTTCCCTGCCTCAGCCTACTGAGTGTTGAGGTTACAGGCATGTACCACCTACCTTGGGAAAGCTTTCTTGCTTTGTTTTTAGTGTTTGTTTTGCTTTTTTGTTGTTTTTTTCAGTCCGATTTTATTGGTACATTTTAGGTATACATAATGGTTACATTCATCATAGAGAATTTGTACCTGTACATAATATATCTTGATTTAAAAAATATATATATATATCTTGATTTTATTTTTCCCCACTCCCCTACCCTCCCTTCGATCCCTTCTCCCCTGTCCATTTACAAAAGCTTATGTCTTGCTTTGTTTTTCTTCTTTAGGGTCTGTGTTATATCTCTACCTAAGTAAAGTTTGTTACTCTCTAATCCTTTTTATCTATTCATTTTTCTTTGATTTTTTTTCTTTCTTTCTAGTACTCAGGGCCTTTGCACAGAGCTACATCCCAAGCCCTTCTTTATTTTAAAAAATTTTTTTAGGGGGTGCTTTGAACAATTTATTTAACCGAAATGGACTTCTACTTATTTAACTGCAGTGACTTCCATTTATTTTGCTACATCTTTTTTCCCCACGGTGATTTACAGGATCTTTAAGCCAATATAAGTATTTCATAAATATGTGGTTCTTTGGCTATCTTGCTACACAATACCCCAGAAACACCCTTCTGCAAGGAAAACCCCAAGGAGGAAAGACCTGACACAATTAACTAGGTGCAATGAAAATCTTCTCCAGATACTTGTGAGGTAAACGCACCAAACACTCTGTTCCATTAAGAAAACCACCCTCACAACACAGGATGGTTTCTTCTGTTTAAGGCGGGACTAGAACACTGAGCTGCACTCAGGCGCTGAATGGCAGCGCTCCACCCCAGCTTAGGCCATGAACTCATAGGGAATAGGTTCCAGCAGCTCAGGCTCCTTCCCGTTGGTTCTCACGAAGTGCGCCTCTCTGGGCGGGGCGGGCTGGCGCTTCAGCTGAACCCAGGTACCTTTCTCTCTGGCTTCCTTCTTTCTCTGATCATTTTCCTTGACGCGTTTCAGGAAGCTGTCTTGACTCTCTGAGTGCTTAATATGCTCAATACGCACATGAATCCTCTTGGCAAGAATCTTGCCCTCACTCGCTTGTTTACAACAATGCCAACAGCATGCTGGGTAACATTGTAGACTCTTCCTGTTTTGCCATGGTAACATTTGTGTGGCATTCCTTTTTGCACAGTACCCATTCCCTTGATGTCTACAATATGACCCTTTTTGCAAATTCGCATATATGTGGCCAAAGGAACAACCCCATGTTTTCTACAAGGCCTAGAGTACATATACCGGGTTCCCCTCCTCTTTCCCTTTGTGTGTGTCATTTTGGCAAATTACTGGAAGATGGTGGTTCCGGCCAAAAGGCTATTTTTTAAAATTTTGAGAAAGGGTCTAACTAAATTGCTAAATTGCCAAGATTGGACTTGAACTTTGATCCTCCTGCCTCAGCCTTCCAGAGTTCTAGAATTGTAGGTTGGGGTGTACCACATGTCCAGGTTCTATTCCTGAGGCCTCTAACCCCTGGACTCAAGGGATCTTCCTGCCTCAGCCTTCTAAGTAGCTCGGACTACAGTTGTATACCACTGCGCTCACTGTTTTGAAAGAATTTCAAACTTACAGATAATGTATGATCTAAAGAACTCCTTTTTATTCTTCACCCAAGTTCCCTCGTTAGCATATTAAGAACTTTGTTAATAATACTTGCTAACATTTACCCCATTTGATTTATCCCTCCCTATGGATAATTTTTTTTAGAATCTTTCAGAGCAGGTTGCAGGTATATGACCTTTTAATCTGTATATTAGTGCATATTTCCTAAGAACAAGGACATTCTTACTCATAATTGCTATACAGTGAACAAACTTGGAAGTTAACATCAGTACTACAGATGGACTGTTTATGATGGTCTGACTTAGGATTTTTTAGCTTCAGCATGGTTCTAAGATTATATACAGTTCACTAGAAACTATACTTTGAATTCTGAAGTTTCGTCTATTCCCATGCTAGCACTATGCTGTCTAATATGCCAGTGCTGGGCAGCACTGTTGCTAGGGTATGTGTTCTAGAACCCTGCAGTGCACTGTGTTGCTAAGCTATGATGCTAGAGTGGTCAGGTACGTTGAAGGTTTGTGTGTATGTAGTACATAGGGTTCACCCCAGGGTGTTTTCACTGACCTATATCCCCACCCTTTCTATTTTATTTATTTTAAGACAGACTTTTGCTGAACTGCTAATTTCCCTGGGTTGGGTTCAAACTTGAAATCCTCCTGGCTTAGCCTACTCCAGTAAGGGTATTAGAGGTTTGTGTCATGATGCTGGGTTTCTTTTGTTTTGGTGGTTGTAGTGGTACTAGAGACAGAGTCCAGGACCTCATGCATGCTAGGCAGTGGCTACATCCCCATCTCTTAAGGTCATTTCGACAATCTTTCATCTTGCAGTGGTTTTATGGGAATGTAACCCGTCATAGCCAGAGGAGCATCTGTGTATGGACAGATCTCATTAGCGATTTTCTAGTTGAGCAAGGCGCAGTGGCACATGGCTGTAATCCTAGCACTTGGAAGATTGAAGCAGGAAGATTGCCAGGAGTTTGAGACCAGCCTGGGCTACATAGTGAGTTCAAGGCCAGCCTGGACCGCAGAGACACCCTGTGTCACAAAACCAAAAAGAAACAAGTTTTCCACTTGTTATACCCCCCAAATGTGACAAAACACAGCATCCTGTCTGGAAACTAATCTGCTGCTGGCTCTTAGGACTTCCCTTGGGGACAGTACCACATGTTTGTCTTCCATCGCCACGATGTTTTGAAAGGCTGGTTATTTTGTCTGTGATCCTGCAATTCATCTTTATCTGATGTTTTCTTGCAGCAGGACTTTAGTTCTGTGTTTTTACCGAGAAGTGAGATGTTGTCTATGTTGCACTCGTGGGGCATCACCTCCATCACTTGGTTCACACAGATCTGCCAGGCTTCTCTACTGTGGAGCTGTTTTTTGCCATTTGCAATTCTGGAGCCATGTGTGGCATTCCTTAGTGATTCATCCCTGAATTAATTCATTAATATGATATTTACAAGTGAGTCTTTTTGCTCCTTAAGATCTTTAATTTCTTAGTTGGGCTCCTGATGAATGAAGTTTGTCTTGTTTTGTTGTGTGGTTTGTTTTGTTTTGTTTGATAGAGTCTTGCTCTATAGCCCAGGCTGGCTTTGAACTCAATCTTCTTGCCTTAGACTCTTACTCTGTTGTTCTGTGATACAGGGTCTTACTATGTAGTTCAGACTGGTTTTGAGTTCACTATGTACCCTCGGCTGGCCTTGAACTTGTGGCAATCCTTCTGCCTTAGCCTCTCAAGTGCTGGGATTACAGGTGTGGGTCCCCCGGCCCAATTGCCTTAGCCTCTTAAGTTTTGGATTGCAGATGCTTGCCACCATGCCTGGCTTTGACTCATTGATTCCTGTTTAATTCACTAAACTATAAGCTCTTACTATCATTATTTTGATATTTGAATTGTTCCCAGTTTGGCACATGGGCCCCCAGGCTGTGCTGTGCCCTTTGACGTGAGTCAGCTGTTGTCCAAGCGCAACCTGACTCATCTTACCTTCCTGTCCCAGCCCAGGACTAGGACTTCCTCAGGAACCCTGAGTGCTTTTGTTGGAGAGTGGAGCTGGACGCCAAGTCCTGGGCTGTGTTAGTGCTTGTCGCTCCAAGGGTGTCGTAGATGCACACACACTCATCTCCCTGGGGTGTCTTCGTGCATAATCATGACTCACGCTCGCATCTCCAGTCCTGGAGCAGCACCACAGGATTTCCAGGTTTTTCCCAGCCTGTATCTCTTTTTTGTTTTTTTGAGACAGGATCTCACTATGTAGTTCAAGCTGGCCCTGAACTCACTATGTAGCCCAGGCTACCCTCAAACTCATGGTGATCCTCCTGCCTCAACCTCCCAGATGCTGGGATTATAGTGTGTGCCACCAGGCCTGGTCCGTCCCATATTTCTAATCTCCTGCCCTTTTTAAATTCCCTTTTTGACAGTAAGAAAACTCACTCCCGCTTTCTTTAACATATTTACCTATTTAACCCTAGGATAGCTGTACATCTGTTAGAATTGCTAACCTAACCACGGTAAATGAAAAATTTGCTCACTAGAGGTAAATATTTGTTCACATGTCTTCTGTCACAGGTCCGAGAGCGCATAGTAAAAATACTATTAATATTATTTCAGAACTCCAATAAGGCATATGCAAAAGAAGGTCTTCGTTACTTTTTTGTCTGTTCTCCCTCCTTTCATTCCCCCAAATAAGAGATTGTGTTAGAGTTCTCCAGAAAACAGAGCCAATAGTATATATAAGATGTATAACAGATACAGATATATAAGATTTGTTACTAGATTCAGCTCACACAGTTACAAAGGCCAAAAAGTCCCACGGTGTGCTGGTTACAAGGTAGAGACCCAGGCAAGCTGGTGGTGTACTGCAGTCTGTACCCAAAAGCCTAGGCACCAGGGGAGTTGATGTCATAGCTCTCAGTGTGAAACTAGAGGCCTGAGAACCAGGAGCTCCGCTCTGCCAGTTGCACAGAAAGAGAGTTTACTTGCTCCACCTTTTGTTCCCTTGGAGTCCCCAGTGGCTGAGATGAGGCCCAGTACACTGTGGAGAGCAGATCTTGTGAGTCGACTGACCCACAAGGCAACCTCTTCCTATGCATATGCACAGCAAGCTTTAGCATCAGACTTTCTGGCCACTTTAGCCCATGAGTGCTGACGCATCATCACATAGCTGCTGCTGTAATTTGCCTGTCTTCTTTACATAGCCACAGTGTTTGGAGATACAGCTGGCCCCCCTGTATCTCTGGAGTCTACCAGCTGTGATTGAAAAATTTAGAAAAACAAAATATGTGTGTACTAACCAGTTACAGAGCTTTTTCCTTGTCATTATTTCCTAAACAATGCAGTGTAGTATCTCATTACATAATGTTTACATTGTGTACATATTGTAAATCTTCTAAAGATGATTTAAAGTATGTGGGAAGATGTGTGTAGGTTTGGGTAAACGCTGCATTGTTTGATACGAGGGATCTGAGCACTCACAGATGATGGTATCTAAGGAGGGCTTAGGACCCGGGGCCCCCATAGTACGGAGGGGTGACCACACTTGCTTGTGCCTTGTTGTTTATCCTAACACAGTGACCTGTAAAGCTTGCCGCATCACAGACCCGTGACACTCTGTGTCCAGCTGTTTGTGGTGTTAAGATTGTACCAGTACCAGTACTTGGCGGTCACATGCATATGTATTTTCCCCTCATTCGGGGTATCTTCCCATCAGTTCTGAGAATGGCAAGTGTTTTTACAGGGTTGGGAGTGTCAGTAGACCCCTCTTCCACAGGGAAAAGTGGCACTAGTGGGCATTCCTCTCCCAGTAAGCAACTACCCTGCCCTTTTGGGGCAGTGTGACTACAGGATTCTTACTTTTTACCAGTTTAATTGATCTTGGCTTGCTTTTCCCCTATTATGACTGAAGTTAAACATACTTTCAAGTGGCCAGGACCTTTTTCTTTCCTTTCTTGCCAGCAGCCATCCTAATGGGATTGATTTTCCTAGTTTTTAAGTCATGTATATTTGGTTTCTATCTCCTTAGCTTCCTTTTGAGTGTGACAGTTTTTTAGACTTCCCTTGTTTTTAATAACCTAGGTGATTTCCAGGTGGAATGGTCAGTGATTTTGTAGACTGTTCTTTAACTGGGATTATCTGGTGTTTTTCTGATAGATTGACTGAGGCTATGGCACTTGGGAGGAAGATCACAGAGGTAAAGTGCTGTTCTGTCACATCAGCTCAGTGACTCCTAGCGCAGACACGGGCCTCAGTCCCTCACTGAGGCCATCCTTGTCAGGGTTCTTACAGTAAGGGAACTGATGTTAGTCTTTTTTTTCCCTCCTCTGCCTACTGTTCTCTTTGGAAGGAGGCGGATAAGCATAGCTCACACCTCAGAAATGGGGAGTTACTCACCTAGGTGCGAATCTTGACCTTACATTAGGTAGTGATTTCTTAGGGAGGATATCAAAAGCAAAAGCATCAAAGGAAAAAATAGGTAATGTGGACATAACTAAAATTAAAAAACTTTTCTGCTTCAGAGGATACCATCAAGTAAAAGAAAAGACAAGCTGAGTGTGGTAGTACTTGCCTATAATCCCAGCTACTTAGGAGAGCAAGGCAGGAGGATCATGAGTTAGTGGCCAGCCTGGGTAAACTAGTGAGAACCTGTCTCAAAGTAGAAAACAGGCTGGAGATGTAGCCAGTGGTAGCATCAGAAAAGAGAAAGGGAGTGAGGGAGGGAAAGAGCTGTAACAAAATACCCTAGCTTAAAGGACACCAATTTAATTTTATAGTTCTGAAGCCTGGGAGGACCAAGAGCAAGGCATCAGCACAGCTGGTTCCTCCCACGGCTGCCCTGGCCTGCAGCAGGCTGCTCTCCCACATGTCCTCACGTGGGCTTTCCCAGGTATCTCCACAGGAGCACTCCACCCTGTGACCTTATTACCCCAATTATCTCCTTAAAGGCCCTGTCTCAAAATAGAGCCACCCTGGGGTCAGGCTGCAATGTGTGAACAGGAAGAGGGGCACAGTTCAGCGCAAGATCTACAGATCTGGGTTGGGGATGGCACCAATCGAGATGTGTGAGGAGCTGGGTGTGGTGGAGCATATATGCAACCCCAGCATTTGGGAGGCTGAGGCAGGAGGGTTGCACGTTCAAGGTCAGCCTGGGCTACAAAGTAAGCTCAAGGCCAGCCTGAACTGCACAGCAAGACCCTGTCTCAAAAGACCAAAAGACAAAAAAAAAGTGTGGGGAAGTCTACAGGAAGTTTGGAAAGACTTGAGATTTAGGGAGGTACCATTATGTTGACCATGGTTATTTTGCCTTTTATTTCAAAAAAGCAAAGCACAGGTGCAGAAAACAGTGTGCTCAAAATGAGCATATTGATTGATTCATTAGTAAGATGTTGGGGATTTTGCTCTCGTGGAAGCTCCTTGGTCAGCCACAGCCTCCTTCCTCCAAAAGTGGCCTCTAACCTTAAGCTGTTATCTCCCTTCTTCACATCAGTGCAGGTCTTCAAACACTGACCCACTCATCCTCTTTAGAACATGGTAAAATTTGTTCCTTTTCCACATTTATCTTTTGCCCTTAGGATAGTTGTCTATTTATATACTTACACATACGAAGAAGTAATGAGATGATAGTATGATTTTTGCTTACAATCATTAAACACTTAGAGAATTGTTCAGCTGGGCATGGTAGTGTGTGCCTGTAGTCTTATAATCCCTGCTTCTTGGGAGGCTGAGGCAGGAGGATCACTTGCGCTCAGGAGTTATAGGCCAGCCCTGGACAACATAGTAAGATCCTAAAAAACAAAACCAAGCAAACAAAAAACCAAAACAAAATAAAACGGATGTGGTGGTACATCCCTTTATTCTCAGCTACCATGGAGGCTGAGGCCGGAGCACAAGTTCAAGGCCAGCCTGGGCAACCTAGTGAGACCTTATCTCAAAATTAAAGAGCTGAGAAAGTAGCTCAGTGGTGTACCATTTGCCTAGTGTATGTAAGGCCCTGGATTTAATCCCTAATACTGCAAAAGAAGAAAAAAGAAATCATTCAAAACTGCCCAGCTCTTTACTCTTTTGCTCTTTCTCCCTTCCTTCCGGTCCAGATTTCCTTTCTGTCCACAGGACCCCCAACAGGCCTCTTATTTTAATTAGCTGGGAGGGATGGTATGTGTTTAGGGTGTGGTGAGCAGTTCTTCTGGAGAAGGCTGCTGGTGACAGCTTCTTCATTTCTTACATCTCAGGTGTCTTCACCTTTACCCTCCTCCTCAGAAGCTTTTGCTGGGTGCTTTTGCTGGGTGTGGGATTCCGGGACCATGGCTCTGACTTGCCAGCTTTTGAACAGTGTCTTCCACTGGCCTGCTCTGTGCTGATGAGAAGTCCACCCTCACTGAACGGCCTTTGCTGTTGGTAATGCACTGTTCTCTCTGCATGAGCCCGAGGTTGTCTTTGTCATTACTTTTCATTAGTTAGGCTGTGTCTTGAGGCAGACCCTCTGGGTTTACCCTTTGTGGATTCATTTAACCTTTAGAATGTACAGTTCTCTTGTCAGGTTTGGAGAGGTAGTAGCCATTGTTTCCTAAGATGCTTTTTCAGCCCCATACTCTTTCTCATTTTCCTAAAAGAATCTGACCTATACATTCAGTCTCTATTCATCCTACTTTTCAGTTGGATTATTTTATGTATGACCACCCTCCCCCAAATGAGCTCAGAGCGTTATGCATGCTAGGCAAGGGCTCTACCACTGAGCTAGGCACCCATCCCTTTAAAAATTTTATTTTGAGATAAGATTTCATGAAGTTACTTAAGCTGGCCTCTAACTTATCCTCCAAATCACTGGGATTACAGATAAGCATCATTGTTCCTGGCTCATAAATCCATGGTTTATCGTTTTGTTTTTGTGGTACTGGGGTTGAACCCAGGGTCTTTGTCTGAGCTACATCTCCAAGCCTTTTTACTTTTTGTGACAGGGTCTTGCTGAGTCACTGAAGTGCCTAGGATGGGTTTGAGTCTGTGATCCCTCTGCCTTGGCCTCCCAGGGTGTTGGGATTACACACGTGCTTTTGGGCTTTCACATATCTGTATCTTACATTTGTGGTTCTTTCCTGCGGTTGCATTCTTTTGTTGAGCCTACCCACTAAATTTTACATTTTGGCCATTGTGTTTCTCGTTCTACATTTATACTTTGTTTCTCCCTATATATTTGTCTGTTGAGGGCTTCTACTTTTAATATATTTCAAGAGAGTTTATGATTACTTCTTGGGGCATTTTTATGATTGGTGTTTTAAAATTCTCGTCAGATTCTAACATCTGTATCATCTTGCTGTTGACATCTGTTGCCTTTTCTCTTTTGAGTTGAGATTTTCCTGTAGATTTGTTTGTTTTGTAACAAATAACTTTGGTTTCTGAACATTTTGAATTCTTTTTTAGAAGCCCCTGGTTCTTACCTATTTAGCAGGCAGGACATTTGTATAGATGTAGAGTGCATGTCCTGGCCCACAAGGTCAGTTTAACCTTCAGAATATTTTGGAACTGTTCTCACTGGCATACCTGTATGCCACTCAGAGGCCAGCCTGATACCTGGACAGCGTCCCCAGTGGGAGTGTAGTCCTCAAAGCTCACGCACCCCCAGGGGAGGACAAGTTTAAAGGATCCCTTGTTACGCAGGTGTGGTGCTCCACACATCTATGACTCCAGCACTCAAGGCTGAGTCGAGAAGATCACAAGTTTGAGCCTGTCCTAAGTAACTTAGTCACTTGGCAAGACCTTGTCTCAAAAGAAAAAAGAAGACATAATCCTGGTTCTTGGGGACCTGGTTGGGGGAGTTAGGGTGAGGCAGAATGACGCATGTGTGGATCTCTTGCCCAGGACTGAACATGCAGCTGGAGGACATCGCAAAGCTGAAGAGTAAGTGCCACTCCCTGTCACCCCCTCCCACTATCCCTACTGCGGGCCCACTGCCCCAATGACTCTTTGGTCTGCAGTGATCCTTCTTCGCCTGGAGGGGGCCATTGATGCTGTCCAGCTGCCTGGAGATGGCAGTGGTGTCACCAAGCCAGGAAGGTAAGCAACAAAGGCTGATGCCTTGATCCACGCTCCCACCTAGAATGGGTGTCTTTGTCTTCACAGTGTCCTGCTGGCTCTGACCTGGGGCTTCACATACTAGTGGGGTCTGTTTTTGATTCCAAGACCCAAGAGGGATTGTCAGCTCTGTATGGTCAGTGAGATCCTTGGGAGTCAGGGCGCACACTTGCATGCACTGTGTCCTTCGGTTTTATCCTCCCACTCTTGTTAGTGCAGGTTAGAATGAGACTTCTTTAGCACAGTCAGTGCTGTTACCTACCTATTTAGGCCTCCAGGAGCCCAGAGTGTCCTGAATGCCCCATAGCTGCCCAGTTTTTTGGCCACGTGGGCCAGTAAAGGCAGATGAACTATCACTGTGATAGCTCTCCTGGGTACACACCTAATTACTGTGCTGTGACCAGGCCTGCTTTTGTTGTACACAGAAGGTAGAGTGTGTTCTAAAGGCCCTACGATGCCTGCCTTCTCCCTGAGCTGATCTGTTCTGAGCTCTGACCCTTGCAGGGCTTGTAGTTCTCCAGATGAAACCTAGTTCCTCAGCTTGACATTCAGCGCTCCAACCTGGCTCCTCAGCCTGTCCTGCCCTGTACTGAACCCAAGGGTACCCTGCAGGCCCCCACCTGTCTTTCCAAAGTGCTTGGGGACCCCACTCAGAAACACTACCCCAGGAAGACTCCAAGGAGCCTCCATCCACGCCCCCCATGTTGGGCCCTGGACCAAGTGCCGTGGTCTTCTCTTTGGTATGTGGCTGTTGTGCCAGGGCCCTCTCGTCTCCACACCTGAAGGGTCCTGAGAGCACAGGCCTTTCGCCTTGCTTTTGTCAATCCTGGAGTTCTTAGCATTTGTTTCTGAGTGGAGGAAGCTTAAAAAGCTGCTCACCTGTAGATTCCCAAAGCTGTAGGCCTAGTTCCTGGCCAGGCTCAGGCTTCTTTTCCTCTCTTTCAGTTATATCTTCAACCTGTTTGCTGAAGCCCAGATAACATTTCAATCCAAGGCCTGCATCTTGGAGTCACTGGACCAGATCATCCAGCACTTGGCAGGACGTGAGTCTCTGGCTCGCATGTGGGACATGTCGGGGCAGCCCCTTCGATGCAGACAGGAGCCAGGCAGGGCTACCCTTAGCTGGCAGCCAGCACAGTTGTGTGGTAGCCTACAGTCTTGTCTGCTCTTGCCTGTGAACAAGAGTCTGGCCCATAGGGTCCTTTTTGACTGGGACCTTGAAGCCTTTGTACCATGGGACTGGCCCTTGTGCTCTTTTGTGGAGCGCATCCCAGCTTTGCTGTTGGAGTCTTTCTGTCTTGTGTCCCAGTTAGCTCCCCTTCGAGGAGGAGAAGCAAGACGCCTGGATGGTTTTGTTGAGCTGCGGCTCCCACCACCTTCCTCCTCACCCCTTCTGAGCCCTGTTCCTATTCTGTGGCAAGGCCCAGAGGGCATCCCAGGGCATGGTGTCATCCCAGCCTGAAACTATGAGACCCCACTCTGCTGGGTGGGGGGTTGAGGTGCAGGACTCTGGAGTCTGCTGAGTTTCTGGGCATTGGAAGCTGATGGCTCCTACACTCACTTGTCAAAAGAGCCTTTCTGAGTCCAGCAGACTTTATTTCCAAGACTGTTCTGGAGAGCCTGTCCCCTCTGGCTCCCATCTGCCCTCCCTTAGGGCATCCCACACTGACACTTGGATAGGGGGAAGCCGTGAGGTGGGGCTTGGCCATGTGGTCGTGGTGGTTCCTGGTCCTGTGGGGTCTGGATGGATATCAGCTTCTTGCTGCCCCCACAGGTGCTGGAGTGTTTACCAACACAGCTGGGTTGCAAAAGCTCATGGACATCATCCAGGTAAGAACCTGCAGGCATTTCCTTTCCTGGTGGAAGTCAGGGGAGTAGTTCTAGGGACTGGAGAAAGGCGCCACACCACATGTTTCTGATGAGCAAACCCGTTATAAGTTTATTTCCTCCTTCTCTGAAGCAGCTATAGGCCTCTAGGGAGGCTACAGAGGATAGGTCTGGCCATGCTTAGCTGCTCAGTAGCCAGATACACCCAGCGTAGCACTCAAATGCTAGGGCCAGTAGTCTCTTACCCGGCCAAGGTCCTTCAGGATTCAGCAGGACCCCTTGGTTGATGTACAGGCCCAGCAGCTCCAGATGGGCTCAAACCAAGAGATATCTGGAGACAAGTGACTTACTGAGCAGCTTTTGAGCAGCAGAAGGACAAATAGGGGCTTTGTGAATGCCCTGTTCTTTGACCCCCTGATGAAGAGAGACTGAAGTAGGAGAGCCCCTAACACAGATGTGTCTATGGGAGGCCCTTTCAAAGAGGGAGAGTGTGATTGTGGGAACACCTGACAGAGACAGTGTGACTGTGAGAGCACCTCACAGAGAGACTGCGGGAGCACCTCACAGAGAGACAGTGTGACTGTGACACCACCTCACAGAGACAGTGCGACTGCGGGAGCACCTCACAGAGAGACAGTGTGACTGCGGGAGCACCTCACAGAGACAGTGCGACTGCGGGAGCACCTCACAGAGACAGCGTGACTGCGGGAGCACCTCACAGAGAGACAGTGTGACTGTGACACCACCTCACAGAGACAGTGCGACTGCGGGAGCACCTCACAGAGACAGCGTGACTGCGGGAGCACCTCACAGAGAGACAGTGTGACTGTGACACCACCTCACAGAGACAGTGCGACTGCGGGAGCACCTCACAGAGACAGTGCGACTGCGGGAGCACCTCACAGAGACAGTGCGACTGCGGGAGCACCTCACAGAGACAGTGCGACTGCGGGAGCACCTCACAGAGA
>PVLD010010971.1:24820-67863 GCA_004027595.1 Dinomys branickii | reverse complement strand
TGATAAACATTTGTTCGCTTTTCATCGCATACATTCTCTTCTCAGGTATGGCCCATCTCCTGTACGCTTGGAGCGACCTTTGGCTACGTGGCTGGCCTTGTTATTTCACCACTCTGGATATACTGGAATAGGAAGCAACTCACATACAAGGACAGCTAACTGGAGCAAAGGGAGAAGATAATTCTTTGTGCAGATTCCACAGGGCTGTGCAGAAATGTTTATGGTCAAAGCCAAGCAGTTCCATTTACAGCACTGTTGTTTTTTTTTGATGTAGTTTCAACATGTGATTGTAGCTTTTTAAACTATGAAAACCCTGAGAGATTGTACCTTCTAGTTGAAATAAAGTATTTATAATGGACTGTGGCTTCAGATGCTGTTTGCTGCTTAGGCCTTTAAGGAACATTCTTAATGAACTTTGTAGAATTCTGAGGACAGGTGTTTTTGTTTTCTTTCAAGTTTTAAACTGCTTCACTGTAAGAGGTCTGGGTACCGCTGTAGCATTTCATATGCTTTCTGAGAGAAACTGACAGTTTTCTTGGCCACAGAAGATGTTTTTCACGTAATCAAACAACAGTTTATACATCGTGATCCTATTCTTTTTTTAACTGTATGTTTCTTTGGAGTTAAAATGGCTATGATCGCCTCATCGAAAACAGTCTTCAATCCCTTCTGGGTTAAAGCTGAACATTCCACGTAGCAGCATGCGCCTATCTGGAGGGAGAAACAATCGCAAATATATAAAATCTTTACATAATTGGTTGACATTATAACAAACTACAAAACACAGCTCTGCAAAAGAATAATCCCTATTCATATGCCCATCAGTAGCCAACTGTTAAAATACCAGTATTTTTCCTAGACTTAATGAAAAATTCTTTCATTCATCAAATATCTGAGTACCTACCATACCTCAAGCGTGGTTTGGGTGCCGGGGGAACCTCAGTGAACTGAACCACATCTGCTTACATCCCACAGGGGAGAGGCACACACAGGGCTCCAGACCGGTGGTGCCGGTGGCAGGGAGGACAAGTGACAGCATGGAGGCTGCTGGCGCTGGTCAGGGGACGTGTCCCAGTGGGCCAAGGGGAAGGACTCTGCCAGGACCCTCCATGCAAATACCTGAGTGGGCACTGTTTGGAGCTTTCAAGGAACAGAACAGATGCCAGTGTGGCAGACAAGTGTTGGAACGGCAGACGTGGGGTCAGGGAGGCGGCCTCGAGGCCGTACTGACTGGCCTCCACTCGGAAGGGCCTGTTCATGCAATGGAAGTTAATTGCACACTCTCATTTGTTAAATGTGAGGACACAGCAGGGAACAAACCTGCCCACACTACTCTCATGCACCTCACTGCATCTTGGAGAAACCCAGCCAAACGCCCTAAGTACAAAGGCACGATGTTGAAAGGTAATGTGTGCTCCAGGGAGAAGTGGGAAGGGAGGTCGTAGGGAGCGGGTGTGGCCAATCAGGCGGGGGGCACACAGGAGGTACAGACACAGGGACCTGAAGGGGGTTAACAAATGAACAGCGGACACATAAGGAAGAACAGTCCAGGCAGAGGGAGCAACAAAGTACAAAGGCCCTGCGGCAGCTCTACAGGGAGAGTGAGGCAGGCAGGGCTGGGGCAGGGAGGGAGCACCGTCCGGGCGGCTGGAGGGCTCTGGCCTGTACTCCCGTGTTGGGGACCAGCTCGAGGGTTCTGGGCAGAGCTGACCGAGCTTGTATTTTAACTCAGTCTGCCGCTGCGTTGAGAAGAGATTATCATGGAGCAGACAGCAGGTGAGCGCTGCCGAAAGGTGAGCGCAAAGCCGTTCCAGTAACCCCAGTTGGAGGTGCAGAGGAGAGGTGGAGAGGGAAGCATTTGGAGACTCAGTCTGCTCTGAGGCAAAACAGTGCGTTCTGCTAAAAGGTCAGATGTGTGGTATGAGAGAAAGCAGGGTCAGGTCTCACTTCAGGGTTTCTGCAAGGACCGGCTAGGAGGGTAAAATCAGGAACTCTGGAGAGGTTAACTCACAAACGCTCAACCATGCAGCCTGACTTGTGAAGTGGACAACTGGATAGCTACACCCAAAGTTTATGGAAGAAGTTCGTGCTGGAGATACAATTTCAGGAAATTGTGTTCAAGTCACAAGATGGGGAGAAGCTCCCTAGGCCTCAGGAATGGGAATGGCATGGGAGAGGCTGACGCGGGGGAGGGGGGGGCAACCTTCAGGGGCCACAGAGATGAGGGGATGCCAGAGGGGCTGACGGGAAGGGAGAGGAACCAAGAAAGAGTGCTCCAGGAAGCCGGGTACGGCAGCTTGCCCAGCACACGTGAGGGCTCTGGCTGCAGCCTCGGCACCACTAAAAGAGAACAGAAAGGAACCAGCTGTGCCATATGCTGCTTCCAGCCTAGGACCGTATTATTCTGCAACTCTTTTTTCTTAAACTGTAATAAATATGAGTATGTCACATGGGTACTCAGAATGAGTTTTTAGTAGATTCCAGGATTTTTTTTTAATCATTATGAACAATGTAGCCTCTGGTCACACATTCCCAGTAACTTTTACCTATAAACTGACAACTGTAATTATATATATTTACAGGGCATGAGTGGATGTGTGCACAGCACGGGATGATTAAATCAAGCTAGCATAGCCATCAGGTCAGATACTTATCGGTTTTGGTGACGGGAACACTGGAAACTTTGGCAATTCTGAATCATGCGATGTACTGTAACTGTTCTCATTGCCCAAGATGTGCAATACATCTCAAAAACTGGCCCCGCAGTCTGAAACTTTGACTAATGCCCTAAAAATTGTCTTAGGGTACATGGCCACACAGGAACTGCTTTATCAAAGGTAAGCATGATTCCAAGGCTTCTCCACGTCAGCAAGGTTGCTAACAACCACTAATATACCGGAATGCCGAGAACAGTAGGTTTAATTCATCTTTCACTTTTTGCCCACTTACTTGTGGAAAATGAATTACTACTATAGGGGTGTGAACATTCCTGTCATTAATACAATTTATTCTTAGCCCATCTCTCTATTGGGGTACAGGTCTTTTTCTGTTTAATTCATTTATGCAGGTATCCCTGTACTATAATAAGGATGTTAACTCACTTTTCTGTCATATATATATCATTTATTGTGTGCCTTTTAATATAAATCTATTTCTGGCATTTTATGTATCAAAATTGTGTGGTTAAATCGTCAATATCTTCATTTATGACATTTACCTTTACCAGATTTAGAAATTCCTTCCCTCCCTAAGATAACAAAATCAAATACAAGAAATTCCTCAAGTGATTTGTTAGTGAAACTCATGTTTTGCTTTGGGAAAAACTGCCCTGCAGAAAATTTCCTTGCTTCCACTTCTGTCTCCTAGGACGTAATACATTTGAAAAGACCTTATTAAGTTGTTTCCACAAAAGTCCTATGGAACATGTCACAACATTAACCCAATAATGTTAGGGCCAAACAGAGATAAAGTAAACCTAGCTTCAGGGTGAGGAAAAGCGTAATCTAGAAGGGGTGAGGTGTATCACTGTTACGTAGTGTGTTTAGAAACCCAGCCATAACTTTCGGTTTTTAACCACAAATTTAAGTTTTCTTCCCATGCTACTTTACCACCTAATTCTGTGAGTCTACTGAAAACAGAGTCTGATGTGTCGTGGTACAAATGTTTAAGTAGTTAAAAGGGATCAAAGTCTCAGCAGCTGTTCCTGAGGCCTCTCTCCATGCATAACCTTTTAATACTGTTGATGGTGTGGCACAGGTAGAAAAGCCTGGCTTGGACCGAAACCCAGCTCTGCCACTTGCTACTGCAGGACCTTAGGCAATGTCCCCAACCCTCTGTTTTCTCTTCTCTGTAACAAGGCAAAAGGACCTGGCTCACACAGTTGGGGTAAGGATTAAACAAGACAATGCACACGAAGAACTCAGCGCAGTGCCTGGCACACCGTAAACACACAAGCATTTGCTTTTACTATGATCTTTACATTTATTTTTCAATTCTGCAAATGTTCCATTACCTCTTTTGCTAGTTTCTGTCCTTGTTCCACACAAATAGGTTTTTCTTTCATATCATTCAGTCTTGCTAACGTTTTGGGGTCATCTCGGAGATCGATCTAATTAGGAAAGGTCAATAATGTCCAATAACATTACAAGTCTTTAAAGAGAAATCAAAGCATGTCATCCCACTTAATCCCCAGTTACAAAAAAATTAATTAAATTCTTAAAATTTTTAAAGCTACTAATATAACTGCTTTATTTTGACACTATTTTTTTTTCCAAAAATACGAGAGAGCTTACTAACCTGCATCTGAATTTAAACGTATCAGTTGCTAACCTTGGGACCATTTGTCTGAGAGTAACCCCACCACCCCCACTTACGCTTAACTTGGTAGAATCAAAGGAGAGGTACCTGCGTTCCTATTAATAAAAAGGGTACATTCGGAGCATATTCCTTCAGTTCTGGTACCCATTCCTCTTTCACGTTTTGAAATGAGGCTGGATTGACCACGGAGAAGCATATGAGGAAGACATCAGTCATTGGATAGGATAAAGGCCTCAGACGATCATAGTCTTCCTGAGGCAAAGAGAGAAACCTCATTATCTACATGTACATTTGCACAGTGTATTTATAATATGTACCTGACTTCACATGATCCAACAGACAAACTCAGGCCTTTCCACAAATAAAACGTCTGGCACACTACATAACGCAAGATAATCCCACTTGTTTTTGTTAATCTTTTCAAAATGTTCAACACCAGTAGAGTAAAAATAAGGAGTATCACTAATAAATTCAACAAAAACTAAAAAAGTACACTGTGATTACTAAAGCATTCACCGGAAACATTTTTCACTGACGCACAAAGCACTGAGGAGAGCTGGATACTGTAACAATATACAGATATTTATTACGTGTCAAGTATTGATCGCTATGTTCTCTCCGGAGCGACTTAATCCTTCTGACAAGTACCCCACCCATTTTCCTTTTGGGTAGGCGGAGGCACACAAGTGGACAACCGTATGTAGAGTGTGCAACCCTAAGTAAAGGAACTAGGGTTCAAGCCATGCAGGGCTTCGCTCCAGAGTCTACGCCTCTAACTATACTCAAGGTGTGACCATAAAATACAGTGGTTTTAAATTTTCACAAACGCTATCACAGTAAAAGACATACTGCTACTAGCTGCCTGTAAAATACTCCCCTGTGAACACTTGCCACTGTCTGAAGCAGTTCTGGAGGTGCTGTTCCACGTCGCTACCTGCGCTCCTGTGGCTGCCTCCATGTCCTGAATCAATTTAAAGTGTTCACCTTCTGCAAGGTCATTTTGACTTGGGGAAGAGCCAGGAGTCACACAGAGCCAGATCCAATGAATGTGGGGAAGAAGATACATTGTAATATTTTTGACAGAAATTGCCATACACATTCTGTATGGATTCAGGAAATCAAGGCAGTCAGGGAAAGACGCAGAAGAGCACTTCCAGACTGTTCCAGAAAGCAGCAGGGATAACAGGATGAAAGTGTTAGAAGCACGGCGCGGGATTCTGAAGAGGATCAATGCCAATGTGTCTTTTAGTGCTGAAATTTTTTTTTCATTTAATCAGTCACCACATTTATTGGTCACACTTCCTACCTTCACTGACACCCTCAATTTTTGCTTCCCGTTTTCTATAGTTCTTTTAAATTCTCCTCTCTCTCTCTCTCTTTCTCTGTGTGTGTGTGAATTCAAAGACAGAAACATCTGGAGTAAGTTCATGGAAACACCTTTTTCCTTCCCAGCTCTGTCTCCCTCCCCGCCTTCGTGCTTATCTGTCCTACTCTCCATCTTTTTTATGCACGCATGCATCTGCAGCTGTACTACACATCTGGACAGAAACGAGATCTTGTAACACATGCTCTGTGCCTCCTTATCTAGTGTGCCTTGGAGATCCCTCCAGATCAGAACATGTTTGGCTACAGAATTCTTTCCAACTGCTGCTTCTCTGTGATCCTCCTGATGGTTGTTTTAGTGTCTATCAAAAAGGTAGTGAACATCCTCTTTTGCATGAACTACTTTCTGTGACAGCAAATTCTGCTTATTCATATTCTAAAGTCAGAATTCCATTTTTTTTTTTTTTTTTTTGAGACAGGGTCTTGCTATGCAGTTGAGGCTGGCCTTGAGCTCATTTTGTAGCCCAGGCCAGTCTTGAATTTGCAACAATCCTCCTGCCTCAGCCTCCTGAGTGCTGGGATTACAGCTGTGCACCACCATGCCCGGCCAGAATTCCCTTTTTTTAGAAGTACAATGTTACTTTTTTATGTAATTAAGTTTATTGGTACATTTTAGATATACATAATGGTCGTATTCGCCCCATAGGGAATTTGCACCTGTACCTGATCTATTTTAATTTCTATTTTCCCAGCCCCCTCTCCTCCCTGCAACCCATCTTCCCTTTCCTAGTTACAAGGCTTTATTTTCACTTTACCTTTTTTCTATCCTTTTTGCCACTTTTCCCTTCCTTCCTTTCCCCCTCCCCCCACCCTAGTTCTCTTTCCTTCTGAGCAATCTTTTTCCTCACTGGCTGGATCTGTATTTGGTTTCAAGGAAACTTTGTTTTGGCCTCAGTCTCTTGCCCTCTTCAGTATCTCACTTTACTATTTGAACAGCACAAACACGGGGCTCCGCCTAGTAGAGACACCTTCCCCTCAGTTCCAGAGGAGCTACTTCTTCCACAGAGCAACCTTCCTTTCACATCATCTTCTGCTGTTTGTCTTAAGACAATGTTCAGCTCAAGCACAGAGCTGCCCCTCAGTATCTGAGGGAGGTTGGTTCTGGGACCCTGCAGCTATTAAAATCCACGGATGCCCAAGTTTCTTAGACAAAATAGCACAGCATATGCACAGAACCCACAGCCCCTCCTTACACCCACAGTCCTCTCTAGATTACTCAGAATACCGGGTACAGAGTGCGTGCTGGGTAGAGGGTTGTGACTGTACTGCTTAGGAAGCAAGAAAGGCCTGAGCATGTTCAATACACAGCCATTTCTCCCCCAAAACATTTTCTGTCCACAGTTGATTGAATCCTCAGGCCTGGAACCTAGGGACACAGGCCGATGGTAATAACATCTTAAATTCTTCCATTTTACTGCAATGCTTTCAAAGGGTGCTCCTGTACTAGAGCCATGCACGCTGAGAGATTTCCTAGGCAATGGCTCTCACAGGACAAACAGGGAAAAGCCACCTCCACAACCTCCTACACTCTATTATTTTGGGGTTTTATGAAACAGGGTCTCATTATGTAGTGCCAGCTGGCCTTGAACTCACTTTGTAGGCCAGGCTGCCCTCAAACTTGCTGTGATCCTCCTGCCTCAGCCTCCCGAGTGCTGGGATTACAGGCGTGCACCGCCACGCCCAGCATAGGCCTGAATTTGACTTGGACTGGAACTACCCTCTAGCATTAAGAAATTGAGGAAATAGCTGGGTACAGAGCACGCCAGTCATCCCAGCACTCGGGAGGCTGAGGCAGGAGGATCACAGCAAGTTCGAGGCCAGCCTGGGCTACGTAAGGAGTTCGAGGCCAGCCTGGACTACATAGTGAGACTCTCTCAAAAACAAACTGACAAACAAACAGAAATTAGCGAGAAAATCAACGAGCGTGGGTATGAACAAGTTACACTCCAGCCAGTTACCACAGAAGGACCATTATCAAGTTTTGAAAGCTCAGTGTGTACACTCAGTAGTGTGATCAAGTGCACTAAACACAGTTTCCACACTTTACTCCCTATTGCAAACTGTAAGTCCATCAGAGAATCAAAGAGATAGTATTCAACCTCAGCATCCTACCCGGCAGCTCTATGCTTCTGAGCAAACCTGCATTTGGCACTGGGCTGGAAACGGAGTGCTTCCATTAAAACACACTCATCCAGATTTAGGTTTTCCGGTGCTCACAGAAATAGAAGCAGGATACTATTCTAGAGGATTCTGAGGAATAAATGAAATGATGCAACTAAAGCACCCGGCACATGAAAGAAGCTGTCAGTGCTTTAACATGAATTCTTTATCCCAGGCAAAGCTAGTTCTATGCCTCCGCAGACCCAGGCAGAATCCCAGGAGTCCTACACATCCCTGGCTTTGTATGTCCCTCCAACCACAATGAAAGCACCATCTTCAGTGAGAAATAACAACTTTCTGCATTCCCAACAAAACGCATAAACTGAGGTCTCTTGAGGGCAATATTAAGTTTTAGAATAATAAAAAGAGACTGTTATGTTATCCCTGCAGTAATTAGTCATTTCAGAATTGAACAGCCTTAAGACTACTTAAAAAAGAATGAAGATCTGTATACTTTAAAGAATGCCAAATTAGATGCTGTAATAAAAATTTTACTTCTCAAGCAAGTTTGCCTCATCAGGGAAACAGAATTGTACATTCTCTCTCTAGGGGAGGGTATGACAAGAAATTTAAAGTAAGTGGACTCAAAGTTTTCTAGAAATGCTTGCTCTTAACCAAAGTATTCCACAAGATATAAATCTGTTCTGCAGATTCCTTTCATAAGCACAGTAAATCCCAACTTGATTCAGTGAGAAACATGGATACAAAGAAAGGCATTAGACCAAATCATTTCTAGCTACTCTTTGTGTTAAACTGCAGATCCTGCTAGAATAATTAAATGTGGGGCACTAAATCTAGAAAACAGACAAAACACGTAGGGTTAGAACTCTTTAGAAAGAAATGATACTTCCTAAATCCAAGCTGTCTAAATGAACTCCTTCTGCCCATCACCTCTGGCTAAATAATTGGCAGTTATTATAAGAATGAGACCTTTCTGCTTTCACCCTGCCTGAGTAATTAGAAATCTAATAATAGATAGCAAGCTAAAAAAATATTCCTTGGGCATACTGTACCTGGCATCACAGAAAACTGTTTATACCCACTGCACTGTATCTTGAGTGAACTTTTTTTTTTATCTTTTTATTTTTTTTTCAGAGTTATTCTTTTTTTTTTTTTTGGCAGTACTGGGGATTGAACTCAGGACCCTGTGCTTGCTAGGCAGGCGCTTATTCCACTGAGCTATATCCCCAGCCCCCTTGAGTGAACTTAATGTGCAATGTTGGATTGGGGAATAAAGAGGTGGAAATGTGCAGAATCTGTCATCTCGAGTATATATTTTAAACCTGACAACACAAAGAAAGTTAAATGTGGTGTAACTGTCCTTACTTTTAAATGACCACTTAGCAAAGTCAGAACTTCTAGCCAACTCTCCAATGTCCTAATTAACAAAGCAATTATATATTTTAGTTCTAATTTTAAAAGTAGGTATGTAAACATTTAACTAGAACATTCTCAAGAATGCATAAAAGTATAGTAAAGACAATTATCTGGCATCAAACCCATGAAAAAAATGTTGAGTTTGGTCTACAGGATCTTGGACTGTTTAGCAAATCCTTTAACTTTGTATCAACTGGCCAAGTAGCAGAGGTGTGTAACTGTGTTTAAAGTGTATTCTCATTTAGTGCTTAGGCTCTCCACCATCAAAACTCGATTTGTGACAACCATAATCCTTAAAAGTATCCCACACTTACTGACAAAAATTGCAAATGAAGGCCAAAGAAATGTGCTTAAAGCCAGGCATGGTGGTGCACATCTGTAATCCCAGCACTTGGGAGGCTGAGGCAGGAGGATCACTGCAAGCTCAAGGCCAACTTGGGCTACACAGTGACTTCATAGGCTAGCCAGCACTACAAAGCAAGACCTTGTCTCATAAAAAAAGAGGAAACAAGATTATCAGGAGCAACAGGGACACAGCAGATGCACAACAACCAGAGATACCTGTTGCTGTCTAGCTCAGCCCACAGGGCAACAAGTCTGCTTATTCACTATTCTGGTCTTGTCATGTGGACCTGGGTGTTCCCCCCACCCACTTCACTGGTCTTGCTTTAGAATGCTTGTGTGTATCTATTTAAAATAAACACCCCAAACCTGTATTGTACATAAACCCATTCACACTGGACAAGGTAGCCTCTGCCATGTTTTGTCAGCTAGGATGCAGTCATGCACTGGCCACTTAAAAGCCATCAGCAAAATTTATTGAGATTATACTGCTTGGAGGATGTTCATATATTCACACGTAAAAGACATAATTGTATGCCCTGGAACTCCCAGTTTAGTTGGGAATTCAAGACACAGACAGAGAAAGAAAGATGTACAACGGGCGAGATGAAACTGGAAGCTGAAGCAGATAAAGAGGTCAATACTTAACCCCAGAAACTCTAAAGCAAGCACCTCCTAGGGACATGGTACAGTGCTGCCATCATCAGGGACCCAAAGGAAGGCCAAGATCCGGACATTTCATTTACCAAATGCTCTGCACACATTTACCGAGGTCTCTGCTAAGATGTCGTACGCTAAAAATAAGGCTGTGAGCATGAGTGAACTCACAGGGTACCTGTGCGCCTTTCTAGGGCTTTGCACACCAGCAAGCCATTGCCTAAAAGAGAAGGAGCAGTGGGCTGGTGTGAAAACACGCACAAGCTGGGCTGGGGAGACAGCTCAGCGGCACGGCGCCTGCCTGGCAAACACAAGGTCCTGAGTTCCATTCCCGGCACCAAAAAAATTGTTTTATCTTTCATGCATAAGCTTAGCACTAGTGAGGAACAATTCTGATAGGCAGGGAGATGACAGCAGTCTTTGCTCTTAGGAAGTTCGCAATAAGATGCAGGCAAACCTGCTATTAGATGTCAGAATGTGGTGCATTCCTAAAGTGGTGATTAGTGGACACTAAGACTTCATAAGAGAGGCATTTGAGCTGGGCCTTACAGAATGGGGAGGATTTGAATGTACATAACCCTTATGGCCTTGGTTAAGTCCCTTATTCTTGGAGCCTTAGTTTCTCCGTTTATAAAATGAGAGGGGTCAGTGACAAGTGCTTTGTAAACCAGAGGAACTGTGCTCCCAAATAACTCAGGGTGCTATTCTTTAGGAAACAGTCATTTACCAAAACCTACAAGAGCTTCCCTCTCTAACAACCTAAAACGAGAAAATGTGGGATCACAATTGTTTTATTAGCAAGGCTTGGCCTTCCAAAGTCTAAAACAGCTGCTGATTACCTTCAGAAATACACAAAATGTCTGACAAGCAAGTAAGAATGCCCTGACAGCTGGTGGCTTTGTGGTATAAGAAACAGCAACTCTCTGCCGCTTCCTAGGGCACCGTAGTAATTTCCATCTGAAACATCTGTTTCTAGTGAGAAGCCCAAAATAGGAACCAGGTCTGGCTCTTGAAACACCCAGCCCTCAGAGGGTGCCGTGCAAAGACAAGTGGACACATGCGCGGGAGCTAGCTCCGGAGGAGGAGTGTTCTAACAACATCACAAGCATTTCTGTGGGGATTCTGGGCAATCGGTTATGAAAACGCATTTCTTCTGGGTGGTCATTTTGTCACTTTTGAGTTCATTTTTTTATATCACATTGTGAAATGAAAATACCACCTTTTACCTCCTTAAAAATAACTCCAGAACTGGAAGAATGACTCAGTGGTAGGGTAATTGCACAGCGTGTGGGGGCCCTGAGTTCGATCCCCAGCCCACCACAAACACCATTAATCCCCCAAACCAAAACCACCTGCTTTTCAAGACGGACTGAATCTCTCTGCGGACCACTCTGGTAAGTCTGGTTAGCTCACTGGTGACGAGTTTACTGGGTTTGCCTATCATACCTACTACTGCGGAACTAAAGGAAGTTTGGGAAGGAAAAAGATTTTTTTTTAAGTGCTGTATATGTCTAGGAGGAAACTGCTTTTGAAAAACTTTTCACATATTTGGTCTTATATTTTAAAACCTTCATTTAAGTTGTGAGATGGTATTTCTATGTCATGGACCTGATTTTAAACTCTCAGTAAAACAATGCTTGAAGATTTAGTTTCTAGCTTTCAGCAACCGTAATCTTCATACAATTTTCAATAAGTCAGTCCCTTAATTTACCAATTATTCATGACCTAGGGACTCAAATTGTGGGCTTTTTCTATTACTACTTTCCTTTTGGCTGTCTGAGCAATCCTAACTCCTGTTTGGGTCAGGGAAGGGAAAAGGAGACAAAATACACAAGCAGTGAGAAGACTGGCCTTACCATTAACCGGCCACATCTCCACAAGCTGGCACTTCCTCATCTCTGAGGGCAGCGGCCTCAACCAGCAGACTGCTTCCTCTCATGCAGAAAAGGCTCCGAGTAACTTTTCACCCTGTGGACATCTCTAGTAACAGATTTAACGTGGGAGGAGGTTTAAACTCCTGAGCAAATTTCAAGTATAGGATTCTGTTTTATCTAAGCTGACCCCACCAGGCACAGGATCGAGTCAGAGCTAAATATGGCCCTTGGGCAAGCTTCATTTCCCCATCTGTGAAGGGAGAGTAAATATAGCAGACACATGTTGAGAGAAAAAGAGAGCTGGTCAAGTGCTGTGAGCTCTTCTCGCAGACAAGTCCGACTTTCCAAAAAAAGACAAGCCGCAACTTCAGAGCCACAGCTGCTTCATTTATGCGCAGCAAGGCACCTGCCCCACCAGCCCAGTTCAAAAGAGCACAGAGCTGAAATTCTACATTGTGTGGAGCTGTAATTACAAGTCTGTTTCACTAAAACAGAGGCCAGCCAGCCTAAGGTACGCAGAAGTAAGGTAAAAGGCAGGTCACACTTCCACGGAACACGCTCTTCCCTAACTGCATGGCACAGATTTTGAGTTGATGGAACAGTCATTCATGCATTCACTCATCTACGCCCGACAAGTGTGTCTGGCAGTGAGGCGCTGGGCAGGGTGCGTACCCTGTTGAAAACCTGGCGCAGACTGTCCACTGCAACTGAGTACATCCCGGCAGTGGGCAGGTAGCTCTCAGCCAGGCAGTACGGCTGTGTCGGGGGCCATGCTGGAAATGTGGGGTGCTTGATAATACAAATGAACAGAAAAACACTTTGGGATGGAAACTGAATTGAATCAAAACTCACACAACGAAAAGCAGACCTAGGCCCCACGTGCCAGTCACATATCCTGCTAGGTATTCGTGAACATGAAAAACCCTTTTATAATTACACAAATCCACTACCTGACTTGATTGAATATAATAAAAAACACAAGTTTTTTAAAGCATGGCTTTAATAAATGTTTTAGGAAGCAGAAGGAGGCTGCATTTTGTTTTGTCTAAAACACCCCAGGAATTGCTTACGATCATAAAAAAATTCCATCCCACTGGTAATATTAGTATTTGAGTCACCCATAAAACAACAACCATGTCAGTCAGTATCTGTGGCTGTTAATTCTACCTATAGATACAGGTACATAGTGACTACTTTTTCAGTGTAATTTCTTGAATATTTAGCTCTGGGAATGTGGGGATTTAATACTGAAATAAATCTTTTTATGGTGAATTACTTTTCCTTGGTTTCCCTTTCACATGGCCGCTACGACATTCTACTGATGTAAAATGATGTGTCTAGGGAGCTTGTATTACCCACAGGTTTCACTCCAGGATTAGTAAAAAGGGGAGAGTCTGCTATAGCGGAGGTACTAAGTCGGACCACATTGGGACCAAATGAACAAAACTGCAGAATGAGACAGGTGCTTTGAAGGAAAAGCCATGTATACCTCGAGAATAACCAGGAAAACCAGCTTCAGTCTGGGCAGCCAAGAAAGACCTCACTCCAGGAAACTCCTCGCCTCCAACCTGAGACCTGAGGGAGGGTGTCGGAGGCCAGACACAGGACAGAGTGAGCAAGAGCAAAACCCTCAAGGCAGAGAGGCTCTAACATACACAGAGGGCCCAGGAGAGGCTGGGATGATAGGTGGATTGCCACACAAGGTCACATCTTCACGTCTGTGTGTGCCACCTCGATAGAAGATACCACCACCCAATCCAGCTGGGCCAGAAACCTGTAAGTCCTCAGCAGCAACCCCAAGGGCACGCAGAGCGTCACCCCCGCAACCGAAACACACATCCAGCCCATCCCTGTCCCTCCTCACATGTCCTTACCTGGCTAACTCCTAATCGTCTTCCAGGCTTTGGTCTAGAAATCACTTTGCCCAAAAGATCTCATTCACACCCCCAGTTCAGGTCAGTCATTCCCACATTCTGTAGTTCAGCAGCCCTGTGCTTCTCCCGCTCATTTCAGACACTGTGTGTCTTTTCTTCCCTGTACCCTCCTTAGCACTCCCTCGGGGCAGGTCCTAGACTTCAAGGCCTGGCTCATAGTACCTGCTTACCGAACACTCGCTGAATAAACGAGCGTCACATGTGGGAAGGTGGCATTGAACAATAAAGCTGAAGCCAGGTCACGGGAGGCCTATGTGACATTGGCCTGCACTTCCTGCATGAGCTACAAACACTGGAGAAAGCGGATCAAGTGTCTCAATTCTCAAGTGACAGGCTAATTCCTGGATTCCCGCTATCACTTTCGGTGAGGAATCCAAGAGGTTCTTGCAATCACGGCTGGTTTTCTATGCTGCACACATAGGTCCAACCACCTGCCTGGATACAGTATGAGCGCCAAACCCACTCCACCACGAACACTCAGGCTGAGCGCCTCACGCCAGCCACTTTCCGCATCTCAGTTCCTGCCGTGGCTTCTCACCATACCTTTCGTCATGGTTTTCACATTATCTTGCCTGGATGCCACTGACTGTCTACCCAACATTTCTACTTCCTCTACCTTTCTAAAACCCTGACATAGGTCAGGGGCTACCCCCGCTTAGCCCTGGATAGGTGAACCTCATACTTAAGCCAATCAGTGAGTTGCATTCCTTCCCCTGCTACTCCCACGGGCACTGGTCCCTGGGTGGACCCACACATCAAGAACTGTCCAGTCACCAAAAAACACTCCTGAGATGCCCCTGCCTCTTCTGCCGGGGCTGCCCCTCCTGCCCCTCTCAGCACGTAAGGACTTATCATTCCCAGCCTTACTGCTGCAGCTCACACAGACTGGTCAGGGTGCCCGGTACATGGGTCAGTGTTGTGCGCTCTGATGCCACCGGTGTGTATGCACAGCTTGGTCACAGAATCTGTACCTATCTCCAGGACCAGAGATGCAAGTACCAGGCCTGACACTTCCACCAGGAAAGCCCTTCCATCCATGCAGCCCTCCACCTACAGTCTGCTCACGGACAAGCACATGTGCAACCAGGCAGCGAAGCAAAGTCCCCAGCAACTACGAACAGCCAGCTCTCCGGATCGGCAGACTCTGCTTCCAAACAGTTAACAAATCTCGAGTGGAAAATATTCCTTCATATACAAACATGCCTCTGTATTGAACATGTGTAGATTTTTCTCCTTGTCCCTGAGCAGCACAGCAAAATAATTATTTACATAGCATTTACATTGGGTTAGGTATTACATGTAATCTAGAGATGATACAGAGGATGTGTGTAGGTCACATGCAAATATACAGCCTTTTACACAAGGGACTTGAGCATCTACAGACTGGTCCTGGATCCAATCTCCTGGGGACGTAGATGGATGACTGTACACTCTGACCAAGCTTTATGTGTTTTTTTCTCCATGTCCTACTGAGGCAGCCAAACTGCACGCAAGAGTTAAACTACTACTAACAAACCTTTTCAGAATTTAGACTTAAACTACACACACGCCAAGGCAAGACAAAAAGGGCACTCTGCCCTTTGAGGAGGAGGGAGGCTTCTCAGTCAGAGGCAAAATCAGGACATCCTAACACACTTCATAAACATGCTTGCCTGGATCAGACCCCTGAAACATTCACATAACTGCTGTTGGGTTGGTGAAAATGTTTTAGAACTAGACAGAGGTGGTGGGTGTGTCCCTAAAGTTATGAATGAACTAACTGCCACTGGACTGTATACTTGAAGATGGTTACACTAGCTGAGCATGATAGCACACTCCTGGAGTCTCAGCTACTTGGGAGGCTGAGGCAGGAGGATCATAAGTTTGAGCCCAGCCTGGAGGACTTGGCAAGACCCTGTCTTAAAATAAAAAATAAAGGGGTATAGTTCAGTACAAGGCCCTGGGTTCAATCCCTAGAACAACAACAACAAGATTGAATTTCTACCTCAACTTTAAAAAATACATATAGGCACACAAGTATACGAAGGTGTAACTTTTCAGGTAACCGCCCCGAACATTTTCACAGACTTCTCTGACAATTCAGAGGTGCTGACACAGCAGAATCTCCACTACCATACGACTCTTATCCTGTGAATCACCGCTATATCTTCTACAGCGATAAGCAGGGGTCATCCTCCTGGCCCATGCTAGCTCTCCCCCTTCCCCTGCCCACTCTGAATCATTCCCTTCATCTCCTCCTTGCCAGCTTCGGCCTTTTCAGTAACAGAAGGTCCCTGAAGAGCTCTTACAGCCTGGGACGAGAAGCCTATGGCATTTCTCAGCCCCAGGCACTGTCTGGTTCCCACTTCCACACAAGCCCCGGTTACCTGGCTGGACTTTCACCATCAGTCCAGGACCCAAGGCACCTCCTGCCTGGTTGACAAGGAAACTGAGGCTCGAGGAAGCTCACCTCTGTCCAGAGTTACAGCCACAGCGGGCAGAAGTGCAGCGGAACGCAGTTCCCTTAAGAAGACGTTTCAACCGGGCAGAGTATCATAGGCTGTTCGAGACACAGATCTTCCGAGTCTGCGTCACACGTGCCAGCCGTGTGGCCTGGGGCAGGTGGCTCACCCTGCCTGTTTCCTTCATCTACCAAAGCGACTGCTGCCAGGAAGAGTAACGGAACTGAGGTGTGAGAGGCGCTTGGCCTATCTGGTGGCCGTTCACTGATAACCACACGCACTCAGGACTGTTCCTCTGCTGTCCAGTTTCAGATTTGGGGCAAAGGAATAAGCGGGCAGAAAATGAGAACTGGGGATGAAACTGACCTTGAGAAGAACACACGAAACGTGTTGCTGATTTCAGTAAATGCGTATGTTCACATGCCTGCCTAGGAAGTAGCTAAACCAACATTCCTCAAAAATGGGCTCAAGCCAGGCGTGGTGGCGCATGTCTGTAATCCCAGCACTCGGGAGGCTGAGGCGGGAGGACTGCTGCAAGTTCAAAGCCAGCCTGGGCTATTTGGTTAGTTCAGGGGCAGCCTGAATATACAGCAAAACCCCGTCCAAAAAAACCAAAACAAAACAAAAACAAAAAAACAAAAAACAAAAGAAACAAAAAAAATGTGTTCAAATAACAATAGACAATGAGCCTTGGGGAATCATGAGGCACCTGGCTCTGGAGCAGCCACCAAGTCCTCCTTGGCCCTCGCTGCCACAGCCAGGGCAGTTTTTGGTGGCTGACTGAAACACTGGCTGGACCCCTCTTTACACCAGCATCCTCTGCATTCCGAAAAGCTCAGCTACTCCGGGAGCTGCATTTCCCACGCTGAAAAGCCTGGCCAGGAAGAGCCATGACTTTGACTGGTTGACAAGGAACCTGAGGCTCAGAGAAGCTCACCTCTGTCCAGAGTTACAGCCAACAACACCCAGTCACAGTTACAGAGTTTCAAAGCAAACCAAGGGCCAGAGAAATGCAATCAAACCAAAGCAACACTGCAGGTCATGAAGGAACCAGAACCACCACAAAACTCAATCAGAAAAGCACCAGATGAACTGCACTTTCACATACACAGTGGTTTCAGGCCAGCTCTTTGCTGTGGATTGTCGTAAAACCTTTGGAGGCAGTGCTGGGTCAGGTGCACCTGCTTCCTCCTTCCAGAGCAGTGCAGGTAGCGTCGGACCCCAGGTACCGGGTGAGGTGGTGAAGAAACCTTTCCCAGAGCAGTGGGGTCCGCAGAGGTAGATTTAAAGTTCACGGCTGCAGCCTACAGCCTTGCACAATTCCACAGGAGGCCACAGGCTTCCAGCTCCAAGCCCTACCCTGTGTTGGCCATGAAATGAGCTCCTTGGTCATCAGCGCCTGCGGTCTATCACTGAAGCCTTCGTCCTGCCTGGATAACCAAACAGCACAGGTTTTCCTTAAGAGCCACTAGTTGGCCGCAGGTGTAGCTCGTGATAAAGTGCTAACATGTACAGGGCCTTGGGTGTATCCCCAGCACCATAAAAATAAAAGTAAAGCAAATAAATAAAAAGCCACTGGTTTACTGAGGAACCTAGTGAGATCTGGGCAGCAGGGTGAAGTCATGAAACAATGGGATGCAGACACGGAACCCAAGGCCTGGCCTGAGGCCTAGGCCTGCCACACGCATAACCTTATAGGGGTCTTTCCGCATCTGAGCCTGTTTCCTCATCCATTAAAAAAAGGCAAGAGGCAGGCAGACCATACTACTGACCTAAAGTCCCGCTATGAATAAATGGGATAAACAGCTCCAAGGAAGGCCTCAAATACAGACACAGATTCTTGACCCAAGACCAAGGCGCTAAGTGCCACAGGAATTCAGAGTACAGAGGAGACGTCCACTCTTGAGGACTAGAAAAGGCCACACAGAGAAACCGCCTGACGTGCCTCTGTTACCTCCCTCCCAGCACCAACCTTCAGAGAGTCCCCGGCTTGCCACTGTAGCCTTTGGAAAATCCAGACTCATTAGGCTAGTGTTCCAGGCCACCCACGGCTGGCACCAAGCTCCTTTGCCAACCTTAGCTTCAACAGCTTCCCTGTGCCACCCACTGTTGCCAAAATGGATGCAGGCTGCTCCTCATCCACCCTCACACGCTTCTGTACACCCTTTTCTGTGCTCTCCCCTAGCTGGGGAGACCCGGTCCCTCCTGGACCCTTCTGTACCCCAAACCCACACACCTACGCCATCTCCTCACCTAGCAAATGGCCTAGGCCACCTCCCAAGTCCTGACACTGCAGGATAATTAATACACGGGGCGGCTGTAGGGAGATACCCAACACTGGAGGTAAAGCTACAGTTTGAGAATTACATTATTAAAAGTCAGACTACAGTTATTAGTTACCTACAGTGTGGGTTATACTAAGGAGATGGACACATTTGAAAACACCCAAACATAACCAGGGTAAGTGAAATGCAAACAAAGAAAGCTGTCATCTGATAGTGTTGTAGCCTGTCTGAAAAACACATCATCTGAAAAGTTATAGTCTACGTAGACCTTACAGAGCCCAGCGAAGCACAGCTTGCATAACTGGATTATGGGTGTCTATCCATCTTTACTCAAGAGCAGACAGACCAGTCTGGTCCCCATAGAGCCATGCTCACATGGAAGGAAAAGGCCATTTTCCTAGGACCCAGAGGAAACAAACCTCCTCCAAGACATCTAACTCCTTTTGCTCCAAAGCCTGAGTGCCAAGAAAGATTCTTACACTTTCTCCCCGCAGTACTGAGGCAGACACTGAGAAGAGAAGCCACACTGTAAGTGTGTTCTTCATATTTATGTTTCCAATTATAAAAGGGGGGAGACTTCAGTTAAATCCCAGCTGCCTGAACACATACATTTATCTTGGATGGCTCCAAAATCCTCCAACATGCACTGCAATATTTTTTAAAAGGCATAAAGTCACAAGGACAAAACAAATATGAAAGGAGACACGGATGAAATTTTATAAGCCGAAGGCAAAAGGAAAGAGAACTGACTTAGTGGCCCCAAGGAGCAGACCCTAGGTCAGCAATGAGGGAAGCCCAGCTCACGCCGCACAACACATGACCTCCCAAGGGTCTGAGGTGTGGGGGCCGCGGTAGCGTGTCCCCCTTGCTGAGACAAAAACAGAGACACAAACGAGAAGGTGGGCAGAGTCAGCTTATGGAGAAGTTAGATCCCAGGTCCCCTTCTCCATCCCCAACTCTAGTGAAAAGCATAGGGTATTTATTCTCTAGGAAGGCAGAAGAGAGGATGCTTGGGTGGGAGGTGTCTTACTCACTTTCCTAGTGGCTGGGACAAAAGACCTCACACTCCAAACTTAAAGGAGAAGAGGCTTATTTTGGCTCACATTTTACAAGTTTCCATCCTTACATGGTCTGCCGGCTCCAGGCAGAAGAGCACCGTGGAAGGGGCTGGTGGAGGAACACTGCTCACCTCACGGCAGCCAGGACGCAGAGTGAAGGGCAGAGGCAGGGAGGGAGATGCACCCTTTCATGTCACAGGCGCAGAAACTGGCCTCTTCCCACAGGCCCCACCGCCCAACGAGCCAGCTGTGGCACCTCCATAATCCAACCTTCTATAAGCCCCTGCCTCTGAGCCCATGAGGCTTTTGGGGGACATCTGGATATACACCATAACAGGACCCCAGGCTTGGCTGCAGATACTCAATCACTGAAAACTGCGCCCACACCCAACTTCCTCTCCCTGGAAGGGCACCATCAGTCCAGCACAAGCCCTCCTCAGACAGGAGCGGGAAGATCATCCCGGGGAACACGACCAGCCCAGGAGGAAGGACTAAAACCCACTGACCATGCAGATTCCCCAGTGAGAAGCCTTACAGATGACAGTAAAACAGTTTTCAGCAGGGGTGGAGGAAAGCATGGCACTGCCTCACGGGACACTTCGCAATGTCTAGAGACACGGCTGACTGTAGCAAGCGGTAGGATGGTGTTAATGGCATCAAGTAATAAAAGGCTAGGGATGCTATGAACACGCTATAGGGCACAAGACAGGGCCCCACAATAAGGACTAGTGCTGTCCAAAATGTCCAGTGTTCAGTGGAGAAACCCTCACCTCTAGGGAAGACCAGGGTCCACCAGCCCATTCACACCCAGATCTGCATGTCCTTGGTGTCAAATTACCCTTCCCCTTCCCTTTTCCTGAAGAAATCTCTCTTTAAACAGACAGAGATCAAAATGTGCAAGACTGTGCAAGAGGACAAACATTTTGAAGGAATCACACACACACACACACACAAGAAAACAAGGTCCACTCAAAGGATGAAAACAAACCTCCGGAGACCCCTCCTCAAAGAAACACAGACACTGGGCTTAATGGAACCCAGGGAGTCCCCGGACAAGACCTGAATTAGCCAGAGGTAGTCGTTCCATAATGCACACAGCAGCCCCATCTATCTGCAAGGAGCGCATTCCGAGACTGGAGAGATACCGGAAACTGCAAATAATACTGAGCCCTGTATACACTGTTTTTCCTACAGATCCCCATGAAGAAGTTAAATTTAGAAATTAGGCACAGCAACCAATAATAAAACAGAACAATTTGGACAATATATTTGAACTTTTAAAAACATTGAAGGACTACCATTACTATCCTCAGAGAAATTACAGAAGATATTCTACCAAAAAACAAACCAAATAAAACCTAGCAAAGACTATAGGCCAGAAAGGGAACATTAAAAACAGAATCAGATTCTAGCCAGGCAGGGTGATGTGGACGTATAACCCCAGCTACTCTGGAGGCCAGGGCAGAAGGACTGTAGGTCCTGGACTGACCCTATCTTGAAATAAAAAAGGGCTGGGGATGCAGCTCAGCGATGGAGCGGTCCTGAGTTCACCCTCCAGCGTCATGCACACAGAAAATGAGAAAGGAATAGATTGTTTCATTGAGGAAATTCACCCAAAATGGAGCAAAAGGACAGAGACAGAGTGAGTAAAAAATATAAGAAGATCTGGGGACCATCCCAGGAACTCTAGTCTCTAAATCTAGAGTAACAGAAGTGAAGTAACAGGAAGTGAAGAAATCAAAGAAGTGAACCAGAAAAATTTCTCAGAATCAGAAAGACATGACTTCCCAGATTACAAGGGCTCATGATAGCCAGCAAGAAGCTACTGTAAAGCCCATGACTATGAAATTTCAGAACGTGAAATGGTGGGTGAGATTTGTATGGAACGCTGAATAGCGTAAACAGAAGTAATGGAAACAACGGCTTTGAAATAGGGCAAAAAATAGGGCAGAGGGACTGTAAGTTTGGGGCCAGCCTGGACAGCTTCGAGAGGCCCTGTCTCGAAATGACAAAGGGCTGGGGGATGCAGCTCAGTTTTCAAACAATCAGTATGAAGGAAATAAAAATTATTTTCAGACACACCAGGCTTAAAAAGTTGGGCCCCAAAACATCTTTTCTCATGAAAGTAAGGCTGAGAAACCTACATGCTGACTGCACAAAAAGGGAGGACTGGAGAGAAGCAGGGCACTGTGCAGTGAACACCGAGCAAGGCGGCAAGTGAGTTAGTCTAACTCCAGTGAGACAGTGGTACAAGAAGGAAAAGCAGTCACGGCACACCACACGGCTCAGCCTGGAACAGTAACAAGAGCGGGGAGGACCGATCACTGGTCGGACTGAAGACCACAACCACGCTGCTGGGAAAGGAGGGATGGGAAATGGCCGCTGTGTGTGCAGGAGAGCTAAGGCCTTCTCGTTCTTCTCATTCACGCTGCGATGTCAACAGAAGACATCTGTTACCCAAATGAACAGCGAGAGTTGAAAGTAGATGTCACAAGGGAGCGGGACATGTCTTTCCTCAAGGGGAAGTAGGGAGAGATCTTTGGTTTCTTCGTAACAGGACTTTCAGAGCCGCTGACAACTGCCCCGTCCGTCAGGACTCTACCACTGAGCCATCATCCCAGACGTTTCTATGTTTTATTTTGAGAAAGGGTCTAAGTTGCTCAATTGTCCCATCTGGCCTAGAACTTGCAATCCTCTTTCCTGCCTCAGCCTCCTGAGACACTGGCATTACAGGCATGGGTCACTAGGCTTGGCTCACTGACTCTTAAAACCATCTACGTTACAACTTTGATGAAAATAAAATGACAACGCCGGGCGTGGTGGTGTACACCTATAATCCCAGCACTCAGGAGGCTGAGGCAGGAGGATTGTTGTGAGTTTGAGGCCAGCCTGGGCTACAAAGTGAGCTCAAGACCAGCCTGAACTGCATAGGGAGACCCTGTCTCAAAAAGACAAAAAAAAAATCATTTATTTTTAGTGGGGGAAAGGGAGTAACAAGTAAACTTCTCCAATTACTCAATATCACTCCTGAGAGCCAACCATTTAATACTTTGATAATTTTGTTCCCATTTCCTCCCTGCGTATCACACATGTGCATATTCTTCAAAGTTGTAATCATTCTATATATAGTTCTGATTCATGCTTTTTCACACTTAACACATCATTAGCCTTCTACACTTCTTTAAAAATTTTTGAAAGCATAATTATTAATGGGTGATATTATTCTAGTATACATTATTCTTATGATTCAAGTCCTGTTTTACTATACATCAATATGTTTGTAATTTATCAGTATTACGGATTAGGAGAGTACCATTTTGTACAGATCTTTTTGTACTTTGAATGTTTCCTTTGCATAAATTCATAAAAATATATCACTGCAGATTGAAGAGTCTTTGCCAAATTAATCTTCGAACTGGTTGTGTTGGGTTTTACTTCCAGTACAGTGTAGAGTATCCATTTTCCTGCCTCCTGTCTATCAATTTTTCCCACCTTACCCCAAAAAGTTTTTATATACATATTTGCATAGTGTGTTTTCATTGGCTACTTGTTTTTGTTCTTTTTTTTTTTTAATGTTTTTTGCTCATTTTTCCACCAGGAGCTCATTTAAACTTTGGACTCTTGTAACATGAATCAGACCCACAGGCCCAGTGATTATAGATGCCCCGATAAACCATTTCTGCACAGAGGTGGCTCTCCAGAGCCCACCCAATCTGGGAGAACCTGGTCAAGGAGGCAGGGGACAGGTACCTTTATGACTTCTCATACATGACCATTTTTACAGCATGTCCTGTTTTCTACTTGTATTTTGGTCAACTGTAGAGATTTTTTTCTTCTAGCGGGCTCTGCGAACCACTTGTGCAGGTCCTGCACAGAGAAGGACTCCTGCAGGTCCAGACTTGCGGGAGGACAGTGCACACCCACAGATAGAATTTCACCCAAATGAACGGGCAGCCTTCTTGCTAATGAGCTCTGCAATGAGTCCCACTGCCCGTAAATGGGCAATGTGTTAAAACAACCCCTATTCCCTGATTTTAAAGCCCTTCAATAATGTCTAGATAGGTCAGGATCCCCCTTCAAAGAGCCAATAAGAAAGTCAGCACAGAGGTGATTTAGAGTTATACAGACAGTTCTTTCCACAGTAAACTTGCCAACAGGCTCTTTGAGCTCCAATCCTGACCTACTTCCTGTGGGGGACCCAATCCTTGCGCTGGGTATGAGTGCCAAGAGCCATCGCCTCTCACTGGCTCACATCTCCATGAGGGCTAAAGATCTACCTGGTGAATTCCACATCGTAGTCTAGAGACAACTCACTTAGTTGAAATTCAAAAGAGGGATCTGCCTCAGGAAGGGAAGCTGTGCTCGCTTCGGTAGCACATATACTAAGAAGGGAGGAAGCTACGGGGTGCCTCAGTCTCACAGCGACCTTCTCATTTTCTGGATGAAGTCTGGAGGCCGACCTGAAGCTCCTCTGTGGGACAAAGTCCCAGTCCACTGGGGGCAGACATGCTCCCCACCTCAATGCCAGCCCCAGCCCCAAGGCTCCAGGGCCAGGGAGGCATTAGAAACACCTCCAGGTAGTAAGTGGACCTCCTGGACCCAGCTGGCTGGGAGGATAGCCCTTTGCAAATTAAGCTGCAATAAATGGAATTTTAATTGACTTGGACAGTCACAATTAAATAAATGCTCGCTCTCAGTGGCAGCTCTTAGAGGGGGCCTACTTCAAGCCAACTCATTTATAATCCTAACCATTAGGCCATTTGAAAGTAGATGGTTTCTCTAGCTTGGAACAAGTTTGAAAGAAGACAGAAACATTTTAAAGGGAAGAGGTGGGAGAATGGAAAAAGAGGGCACTTGTGCTAAAGGCTTCCGCCAGCCGAGGAAGGAGCAATTACTGCCAAGGTGGGTGCCGGAGTAACAAAGCCTTTCCTTTCCATCCAACCACTCCTGTGACCCGCCTGGGGAGTTTCACAGAAGGACGCCACGGCCTATCTGACACTTCAGAAGTAGGCACAATTCAAGCTGCCCTCTGACACTACCCAGAGTGCTGACCTCAGCCACGCTGACCAGAGTGTATCTGTTTGGCTGCTTAATGAAAATGGCTTGGCATTTAGGCCCCAGCAAGAATACTGTGGAGCCTACTGTATAGACAGCCCTAGGCCAGATATCACACTAGTGGAGCCAAGGATGCCTGATGAAGTCCTGCTTCCGTTTCAGGCAGCCCCAGGGGCTGAAGGATTTGATTCAGTCCAACAGATACAGAGTTCCAAATGTGTCAGGAAGGAGGAAGGAAGGCATGGGGGTGGGGAGGTGGGGCGGAAGGGTAAAGAATAACTAAATCACGTTCCCTGCATCCTGGGCACTGTACGTTAAGGGGAGTGTTGGGGGGTGCGGGGGGCTGGCCCAGAGAAGGTACATAGCACACAAAAGTAGTCTTAGGGGTTCCTGCACTTTTGTCTGCATAAAAACTACATGAGAGCCGGGTGTGGAGGCGCACGCCTGTAATCCCAGCACTCGGGAGGCTGAGGCAGGAGGATCGTTGTGAGTTTGAGGCCAGCCTGGGCTACAAAGTGAGCTCAAGGCCAGCCTGAGCTGCATAGCAAGACCCTGTCTCAAAAAGACCAAAAACAAAACAAAACAAAACAAAAACCTACATGACAGGCCTGGAATAACAGAGACTTCCTAGAGATTTTGATTCAAGAGGTCTGCAGTAGGCCTAAGAATCTGGATGACTAACAGGTGACCAGGAGACACGGGTGCTGCAGGCCCACACTTTTGAGAACCTGGGCAATAACACAAGCCCTTGCTGAGAGCAAGCACCCCATCTGGGTGCTCTCTACCTGGATAGTCCTTACTCATGTAAGCTCTCACTGCCCGTTCATCCCCCTGAAAGAGCAGACCCCGGCCTCTTCCATCCCGCTACAGAGCAGAAAAGACACATCTGCCACTTGCAAGTAGCTCCCAAACAGCAATCTGACATCAGGTCAAGGCTAGTGGGCAGAAGAGGATGCAGGGAGGGGCACTGCCTCCTCGGGCTGAGGAAAGTCTACATGCTGTCTAGCAGCAGCCCTGCAGCCACATTTTTGCACAAATGGCACCAAGCTTCTTCCATCCACTTATCAGCAATGCAGCATAGGTGCCACCCCGCTGTGCCCCTTTCAAAGAGGCACAGTGTTTTATGGGCAAATAGCCTCAACTTCCCAGGAGACAACAGCAGCAACCCTAACATGGTCCACTTCTAGAAACTGTCCCACCAACTCTTCCATCTAGAAAAGCAATGTGTTTGGAATAGACCTCTCGCATAAAAATATTCAACATTGAAATGCACACCATGTAAAGCGGGCTTTGATGTTGTCAAACTGACCAGTGTGAGTTCACATGAAAAATTCAGGACTAAGAGTCCCAGGCCAGCCCCAGAACGTCCCCTTTGGTTTTTACCAGCTGTGTGGCCTGGAGCAAGTCACACAACCTCCTGAACCTTTTTTTTTTTTTTTCTCCTGAACCTTCAATTCGAGGCAAATACACTAACTCATGACTCACTGAGCAGGTGAGAGGCCCCAGGGAGGACCAGATGCCACATTTTGTACATGCTGTGAAAAGGCCATTCCACAGGAAGGGTATCTTTTTTTTTTTTGTCTTTTTGAGACAGGGTCTCGCTATGCAGTTCAGTCTGGCCTTGAGCTTTGTCAGTAGCCCAGGCTGGTCTTGAACTCCCAAAGATCCTCCTGCCTCAGCCTCCCGAGTGCTAGGATTACAGGCATGTGCCACCACGCCCGGCTGGTTAAGTGTATCTTTTTTTGTTCCCCTCTTGGAGACAGGGTCTCACTATGTATTCTAGGCTGGCCTTGCATTCACTATGCAGCCCAGAGACGACAGGCCTGCGCTACCATTTTCATCAAATTTGTCTATCGTAAAAACCTATCTGAGTCTGGGGAGAGCAGCAAGCCTTCAGACCTGGAGAGAAGGCTTGGCCACTTCTGCTACCAGTCAAAGAGAAACAGCAATAAGACCCTCTCTTCCACTTTCTTTTTTTTTCTGTTCAAATCAACAAGCAACATAGCACCAGATTAGTATCTTTCTAATTACTAAGTTGTCACTCACAAGGTGAAAAACTCCTTAATTTAGTTATCAAGCCTACTGCTCGTTGTTGACACTGACAGCAGGGACCTAAGTCCTGTGAAGATACATGTGGGGAACCCCCCCCCACCCGTGCTCTCCCTCCACCCGGGATAGGAGCTTCCTGTACTGTCTGCTTGTGTGACCATACTTAGAATGATGCTTCTCAAACTTTCCCTTTGTGGCACCCTTAATAAAGGAGATGCTTGTTCAGCACACCAGGATGGGGTAGGAGGCTGTGAGTGAGCGACTAAGGTGAGGCTGCTCAACCTGGAAGGGACAGCTAAGTCCCAGGCTGCCTCTGACCACAGGAAATCTGTCCTCTGGTTGCTGGAAAGCTCTAAATGGGTCAGGTAACCTTACTAGGAGGTACTGCCACAATCCCATTTGACCAGTAAGGCCACAGGTCTCTTATGAGGGAGCCCTACAGGCATGGATCTTGCAACAGCTTCTCCTGCCTCCTCTTCCCATCTAGGACCCTGCATACTCATTTCCCATTTGCTGGGTCTTTCCACAGTCTGATCACCCTCCTTCTCCCACAGAAGGTTAAACACGGCGGGCATTAGATCAACACCACCGGAAATAAAGTGGAACGGCATCCTCCTGGTTGACCCTGGCCATTCCTGGAAACTGCCGCCGGGATCCCACGGGGTGACTCCGTATACAATCTCTAGTCCTTGCAGCTATACCTGCAAGGTAGGAACTGCCCCCGACCCGCATCTCACACAGAGGGGAAAGATTTGCAGGGCTGAGCTGGCTCAGCTATGCACATGGATAGCCAGGATTTAAAGTTAGTGTGCAGAATGCAAAACCTTGTTTTTCCATTGCGAAACTGCCTCCTGCTCAGAGGATCAGGGAGCAAGAGGTATTAAGGAAGATGCAAGGCTGGGGCTACAGCTCAGCGGCACAGTGCCTGCCTGTGCCAACCAAGCACTCCAGGTCCTGAGTTTGATTTCCAGTTCAAAAAAAAAAAAAAACAAAAAAAAAAAGCAGAGGCCTAAGCCTGGTGACCATGAAGCCTGCTGGCCCTGTTAAGGACAATGCTGGTGGCCCACGGCACACCAACTTGCCTGTTACTCCTTTGGCCCTTGGAGACTTCTACAGGATTAACAAAACTTTCCTAGGCGAGCCGATAAGCCTCACACTGTCGCCCACTATACCTGCAGTCCCTGGTTAGCCTTCTACACTAGTTCAGTGGATGGTCAAAGGAGAACAAACTACTTTGACGACATTTTTGTTGCAGGCCTTCCATGCACCAGCCACTGGGCTAGGCCCTGGGACAAGAGAAAGACCCTGTGGAGCTCAAAGACAGCAGGAAGTGGTCCAAGAGAAAGCTACCAGGGAGCTGGAGGGCTGGGAGGGGCCAGCCACGCTTCCACCTCAGGCCAGCCTGCAGGCAGGCACTAAAAGAGGAACAGCAAACTGCTGAGGCAAAGACAGCCACTCCCTGACCCAGGAGGGCCAAATTAGGGCAAAACTAAGCCCCTAGGAGTGAAAGGGAACCGCCTATCAGGGATATGAATTTTCGTTCTTTAAAAAAGTGTGGTCTTTTGCTGGTTTGCCCCTAACTGCCACACATTCCTCCTCTGAGTAGACCCACTCCTCTGTCTGAGCCTCTCCATAGTTCCCACTGCAGCCAGCACATGTGTCCTTGCCAGAAATTGATACCCCCATGGAGAGCTGCTTTGTTTTAATACCATGCGGTCTCATCTTCAGAAAACCCCAATTCCACAACAAAACCGCAAAAGCCCAATCCTCCAGAAGTCCTCCAACCTGAGAGGCTCCAGATCATGACATGGGCTGGGCTGTAGCTCAGAGGTACTGCATGCGTGAAGCGCTGGGTTCTGAATCAGCACCACACACAGAAACAAGTCAGCTTCACCACATCAAGGCAAACACAGCAAATGACAACATCCCTTAACCCCTCTGGGGCTCTCCATCCCTCTGGCCCCCAAAGCTGATGACATAGCGTTTTGGCACACCTGTAACACGACGCCTGGTATAGCTGCCGGGAAGCTTTGGTCGAAAGAATGGAAATGTCATCAAACCTCAAGAGACCCAGGATACAAGTAGAAAAGTCAAACAGATTAAGGGGGTGGGGAGGGGGTGGGGCACTTCCAAACCAAGCCAGAAACCAAGCAGAGCTGGCGGGCACTGCCCCCCACCCTACAGTCCCAGCCTCTCAGCTGGAGTCTGAGCTGGCACAAACCAAATCGATTATCAGAGTCCCAAATACAGGAACTCTGGGCATCTAGACAGCCAAGACTTTGAAGTCAACAAAGGCCATCCACTGTCCCAAAGCAGAGCAAGAACCCAGCATTCCTGTGTGATGTAGTGCAGCCTGGAGTTATAAATAGCTTCTAAAAAGGTTAGCAAAATGCACAGACAATAAATCTACAGTAGGTTACTAAGGGAAACCAGGCTGTTCAGTGCCAGAATCTCACCTGTTGCAGCAGAGGTCTGGAAGCAACTCTCTGGCTCCTTCCAGACTCTGCTCCCTGGGTCCCTCAGGGCTGGACTGTCAGGTGTGGGATGTGGGGCCTGGTACTATGGACAGACACTTCCTACATTTCACCTTTATTAAGCGCAGGTCCTCTCCAAAGTAGGAAAACCTTTTTCCAAATCGCTCTCTCTGGTTCCCATAAGCCCATTCACTCTCCATTTCCTCCTCTGGGAAAAGTCGACCAGGAAAGATGTTATAAGATGAGCCAGCCGGATGAATGCAATACCTTTCTCTTTTCCCCCTCTGTATTCCCATCATGCCGGGTTCTTGGTTGCTGCCCCTAGAAATGCAGGAGGAAGACCTCACTGAGGCTGCTTTGAGAAGAGGTTCCCTTTGTCAGGGGAAGCACCTCCCTGGCCATCCAGAGGCCTCATGGGGCAGGCACAGTTGCTGCACAATGTCAAGTGTGAAACAAATCTCATTTATCATTGAAAAAGCTACCTCAGGGAACACCAGGGTAGAAAATATTTATAGCTCTCCTGTATGCATCCCTAAACTTGTGTGTTTAAGTTTTCACAGATGTATGTAGCAACAGAATGGCCAAAAGCACACACATGGACTTCCACACACTGAGGCAGTGGCTAAATCTGGAACTCTAGGGATCCCAAAGTCACCCCAACACACATCCTCCTGAGTGTGGGTGTTCTGGGACTTGCAATAAACTAGGCTTTAGTCCTTCCCTCTTCATGGTATCAAGTTCTGTCTTCCTGCCAAGGATTAAGAGATCAGCCCGGAGCCTGCAGTGAGAGAATAACTTGCCAGGCAGGCCATGGGCTGTAGGCCATGGGCTTGTCGGGAGAGTGGGAAAATTCTTCCCACTTCCCCTTTGCTCCAAACAGTGCAGTGACAGAAAAGAAAATCCACCCTGCAGACTACACCCCCAGAGCAGACACTGGCCCTGCTACAGAGCCAACACTGAAGACCCAAAAGCCTGCAGGAAAGGAGAAGCTCCACTGAGGCCTAGGCAGAGAACCAGACCTCCGCACAAGGTCTTAGTACAGAGGAAGATGCCTCTGTCAACTACCATTCTAAAATGCTTAACAGTCAAAATGTCACACTGCTGTCCTTGGACCACTCAGGGCCCAGCCAAGAGCGGAGGGGAGGGATTCCCTCTGGCAGGGATGCCAGGGAGTATGCTGGGACACTGAGGAGTGTCCCCAGGCAGGCACTTGATGGGACGGATGTCCCACACTATTCTCATTCTCTGTCTCTCTCTCTGCTAACAGCAGCAGAGGTCAGGTGGAAAGCAGCCTGCTGTAGAAGGCAAAATGTCAACTACTCTGAACATCCCTTGATTGTTAGGTTCCTAACAGTAAATGGAGCAAATCATGCCCATGGCTTTGAACTTGACTGGGGTCACAGAGAAGGCCACCAGTAAGCAGGCAGAGGAAACATGCCAACTTGAGGGAGGTGCGGTTGCTGTTATTTAAATAGATACAGCAAGTGCCCACGTGCATGAAAAAACATTTCAGGGAGAAAGCAACTGCCTTGCACACTGTGAGCTTCCTCCTCCCATCTTAGCTTCCTGAAAAAAGAACCAGCCGAAGCCTGCAAATGCCACTTTCTTTGTAAATTCGGGTACTTCTCTTACATTAATGGGGCTCCACACCTTTGCCGAAAAGATTCTACTACCTGGTTCCTAGTGGAATTTCTGTCAACTCCAGGCAAAAATGCATGCACTGCCCTTTTCCACCTGTGCCACCCTCTCCCCAAGAAACCAAGTGCAATAATTTCTTGAAGTATCACACAACTTCTTGTGCTATGCACAAAGAACAGTGCCAGCTGCTTTTATATATGTTAAAGAATTTAAGACAGCCTACAGCCTTGCGGTACAGATTGTAATTATCTACGTTTTTATGACTAGAAACAAAGTAAATAGCTAGAGGCACAGGACAAGCACAGCAAGGTGGAGCTCTGAACCCAAGCCTGTCTGGTTTCAAAGCCACGGGCTTTCCTCTGCTGCCCAGCAGGCCTACGTGTGAGTGTGTGTGTACATGTGCAGGCACACGTGTAAGTGTATATAGGTAAACTTGAAACAGATTCATAAAGACACAGGATCTTAAAGCATAAAACAAACCCACACATGGCCCGGCATCTGATCCAGACGCCGCTACCTACGCTAACATCAGCTGTGGAGATCTCTACCTTACATTTGTTCTTTTGCACTCCTCAGATGGTGAGCACAGTATTATGGGTACAATAGGCACTTGCTCTCATCATTGCTGATAGTTGCTTATTAGTAATCAGAAATGAAGCATTACCGACTGACCCAAAAAATTCTTAGCAACTAGGAGAAACACCGAGGGGGCCTAACACATTATCTGGGCCAAAACAGTAGGGGTCCCACCACTGAGTAAAAACAGTACTACCGTATGTGAGCTGCGTGTTGGTCCTGCTTGGCAGGTATCTTACAGTCTTCCCCTCGAAAGAGCAGTGATGATGACAGACGGGGAGGCCTGATTCTACGAGCAAACTCAACCTCGGGTACCACATAGGATTTAAGCTCCCTGGTTGGTACAGGAAGCATATGACCCTCACTCAGAAAACCGTACCACAAAAAAAAGAAAAGAAAGAAAACCGTACCACATCTACATGTACAACACCCCAACAGACTTGGGGGGCATCTCAGGGACCCTCCCGACTTCTTGCGTGGATAATCACAAACGTGGTTTAGACCCACAAACGCTGCCTCGTGCCCGATACGTAGAAGGCCCTCAGTAAATGTTAGCTGGATTTGCGCAGAAGTTCTAACATACATGCATGCAGTTGAATGGCAGCATGTGGTTAAAAAAAAAAAAAAAGATCACGATGACAAAGAAAGGAAATAAGGGATTAGGAGGTAGTAAGCAAAGTTAAAATTAAAGGCAAGTTTTAATAATTTCTTTTCAACCTGCAATGCTGACCTCGTGTTTATCAACTGTGCTACTTAAAAGTCAGTCTACACTGAGTTCCGTCTCTTTCCTTCCCTACCTTCATGTGATAGTCAAAGTAGCAAACTACAAGGCAGACAACCAAAAGGGCTCTAGGAAAGCTGAGAGCTGGCTGCACGGAGGTGAGCATTTCGTGACAGGGAGTGGCCTCTGGCAGTGTGAAGTGCCAGCACTTCTGCATCCTCAGATGTTCCTCTAACTTAACAGTTTTAGAAACCAAGGCACCCCCAGCAGGGCACTTCAGAATCCACCACAGACTCTGAGTACAATTCTGAAAGCCAAAACTTAGACAAGCTACAAAAAGCCCCGTTCCCTTTACTGAGGGCCAAATATGTGCCAGGCTCCACGTTAAGGTTTTGGGCATACAGTATCTCCACAGGGGGGTGGTCCTTTTTCTTTTTTTAACCTCATTTTACATATAAGGAAACTCTACTACTGAACTTCCCCCAAAGCCAAGTCCTTCAGATGCTCACGTGTCCCCAAGGACTCGAGTCTGCATGACACACAGAAACTTCTGCCTGAGTCTTCCTGTCGAGTCAGAGCTGGATTCTGCGAAACTTCATCACACACAATCATCTCAGTCCCAGAGTAAAAGTGGATCTGGGAAGGACACTGGACTGGGACTGGGAGATGCAGAGAAGGCCCTAATGCTACAGAAGCACAGCCTGGCCGTTTCTAACATGCAAACATTGGCCAGAGGCTGCAAGGAGAAGGCATTTTCTTTCTGCATAATAATCTCTCCAAAGAAAACCCAGACAAAGTAACCTGGTCTTCCTGAGTGGGGAAGAAAACTCTGCCGCCAAGATTCACGCTGAACTCTTAACCCTGCCCCCCCCCATGCCAACCCCAGGGAATGGCTGGATCTGGTTGTTGTTTCTTTTCTTTTTTTCCCTGTGGTCCTCTGCTAACACTCCAAATTACGTTTTCAGGGACTCGAGGCCCAGATTGCAATGATGTTGTAATAAACATAACCAGGACCAAGTGCCTTCCCATCATGTTAGATGATGCCATTTCCTACCAATCAGACTCCTCGGGCAGGCAGACCACTCACCAATGAGGGACCAGACAGAGGCTGCTAGGGGGAGACCTGGTCATCTGCAACTAAAAATAAGGGTGCTTCACCATTGGTCTGCCACTTTGCAACAGGAGTTGGGACCCACACACCCGCTGCCAGCCGCGACGACCCACACAGGGCAAAACTTTCACAGTCCAGGGATTCACATGGGTGGGCTGGTCTGTATTTGTTTGCTTTCTTAATAGGCTGACTTGGGAAGACCCGATCCAGAAAGCGCCCCCGGCAGACACACCCTCCCACCTAGACACGTAGCTTTCCACCAGTGCTGCACAGACACACAGAACCAGTAAGGGGGATGTCGGCCAAAGGCCGAGAACTCACCTGTCCTGCCGTGTCATAGAGTCCCAGGAGGTACTGCTTGCCCCCCACAGTGACGCTGACTGCAAAGACAGAAGTGGGGGTGGGGACAGAAGCTCACAATGACCAGGGCTCTGGGGTAACTTAGGTCTCCACCCTGACCCTCCTCTCCCAACCCAGATGGAGGCATGTAGGCGCTCCCTGGCAGATGTCACCCCCTTTTCCCTGCGTCCAGATCTCAGTGAGTGGCTTCAGATAGGGGTGTGATGTCCCGTTGTCAGCTCTCTCCCCTCAAGTCCCACAGCCACGTCCTGCACGGTACCCCCAAATGTTTCCCCCAGGGGCATGGGGCAGTACGGGAGGCGGCGGCAGAAAGGTCAAGAAGGGCACCGGGGCTTTGGGCAGTGGGGGGTGCAGGTCTCGGTGTGTGTGTGGGGGTGCAAGGGGGTGGAGCTGTGCGACCGGCGGTGGGAAGCTCAGCCTGAGAGCGTGGCCCGAGCCGGCGCCTGCGGAAGGCGCGGGGGAGGGGAGCGCAGCGCGCCGGGGGAGGCGGCCGGGGGCTCCGCCAAAGTTGCTCCAAAGTTCCCGGCCGGGGAGCTGCCCCTTGGCACTCGCGGCTCACCGGCGTAGTGGTCGAAGACGGTGGGCACATACTCCTCGGGGAAGGCGTCGTTGGCGTAGCTCATGAGCAGGCACGTCTTGCCCACCGCCCCGTCGCCCACCACCACGCACTTGAGCATCAGCGCGCCGGGCCCGTGAGCCATGCTGCGGTCGGCCGGCCTCCGGGCATGGTCCCCGCACGTCTCCGCACCGGCAGCGCTCAGCCCCCGCGCGCTTGGGGGGGCCGCCGCCGTCCCCCCGGCTCCATGCAGCGGCGCCCCCCGCCGGAGGGGAGCGCAGGGGGCGGCGGGCCCCGGGCGCAGCCGCCGCCTCCGCCTCCGCCTCGGTCGCAGTCGCCCGGGTCCCCGCGCCGGCCCCGCTCCCCGCGCCCGCGCGCCCGCTGTCCCCGCCGCCCGGCGCCCGCGCCCTCTCCGCGGCCCGGCCTCCCCGGGAGGCTCCGCCGGATCATAAGACCGGCCGGCCCCGCGGGAGACGGCAACTTCGCGGAGGGCGGCCGCGGGGAGGGGCCGGCGGTGTCCCCGCCCCGGCGAGTCCCCGCGAGGGCGGCGGAGCGCGCGAGGAGGAGGAGGAGGAGGAGGAGGAGGAGGAGGAGGAGGAGGAGTAGGGGTCGGCGCGGGAGGGCGGTGCCAGGGCTCCTCGCGAAAGAGCGCGCCACGCCGGGGAGCGTCCGCAGGCCTCGGCGATGACGCAGCCGGCGTGCGGAGCTCGACCTGTGCAGTTACACTCCGCCCACGGGGCTGGCGCGGTCCCTCGGCCACGCTGGGCTCCAGGGACCTAGGAGTGGGAAGGAAGGAAGGCCGACAGGCTTCTAAAGGGGAGAAGGGCGCGCGGGCCGGCCGGGGAGAGGTGGCAGGGTCCCTGAGCTGCAAAGCAGCGCCTCGGGTGTGTTGCTTCGTCCCACCCCCACCACACGCCTTTCGTGTCAGAAGCTTGAATCATTTTCTCTGAAACTGGTGACTAAGGGAGATATAGCGAGAACCCCTGAAGTCTCCCCAGCCGGCTGGAAAGGGGAGACACCGCTGGCTCTGGGCCCAGCCCAGGTACCTGTGCTCCCCCTGGAGACCACATTCTCAGATGAGGGCTGTGAAATCTGATGAGTGGTACTCCCTCCTGCTAAGGTGGGGCGGGCCACCTTTGCCTGTCTGTCTGATGAAGCTTGGAGTCACACTGGGGCCAGGTCTGGTTCTAGGGTATGCCGTAGCTTTGCAGGTTGCCCGCGAGGTGGGGGTGGGGCTCCAGGGCGAGGCCGCAGTGCACCCCCAGCCCCAGCCTGCTAGCCCAAAGGAAATCGCTTCCTTTTATCGATTGACAGAGGTGCTCACTGCTGTGTTGAAAGAATAGGGGTCCTTTGAACCCTCGCCCTTAGGTCAGAGATGAGTAAACTGATGCTTGGAGAGATGAAGTGGTGTCTCATAGCAGCCAAGGACTCTGAGCACCCTTTGGGACACTATTGGGTCATTTCTCCATTCCCAGGCCTCAGTTCTCAAACCCGAAGCCTTATTTCTGGTCTCCCAGGGAGATTTCCAGGCTTGGTGAAAGTTCCTTGTGGACTGACATTCAGACCCCTTTGGCATGTCGGTATCTTAGTGTGGGTGTTTCATTGCGCTGTTTTACGTCTATGCAGTGACTCTGGAAGATACTTTGTATGTACGAAATGACAAATTAAGGAAGCCATGCAATGCCTTGAATCCAGTTCTTGCCTCCTAATCTCAGTGGGGCAATGTGTGGAGCATGTCCCATTCTTTGTCCGAGGGACCATTTGCTCTGCAGCATTTGCTGGGACTAGTATTCTGAAAGGAGTGTCTATTAGAAGTAATCAAGGACCCTGGACCAGGAAAGCTGAATTTGGCCCCAGCCCTAACACAAGTTACCAGTGTTAACTTGAGCGTGTCATTTCCCTTCTCTGGGCCTTGGTTTTTTGTCTTATAGCTGTGAGCTCATCTTGCAGGGGCCCCCTGGGTTCAGGATGCTCTGGGAGAAGCCCCAGGAATGTAAATGCCCTCCAAGTGGGAACTGATGTCGGGTGAATCATGCAGTGGTGACTTCATTGGCGACAGTGACCTCATTCCTTTGGCCCACAGTCGTGCCAGACTGCCAAGAACACTGAGGGCTCTGGGCCCATCCCACCTGGCATGGAAGTGGGGTGGGCAAGGAGTATCCAGGATGCCCCCACGTCAGTCCCTGGATGCAGACCTCCACAGGAACCTCTCCTTCCCGTGGGCACGGACGACAATGCCCCAGATAGTGCAAGAAACACACAAAACCTGGTTCTCAGATGTCAGGGGTTGGGACAGGAAGCAGCTCTGTTTCTAAGCATCCCACAGGCTCTGCTTCTTTTTTCCTTTTGTTGGAACTGCAAATGTTTAAACAGACACAGGTCTGTCTGTGTGAGAACAGTGAACTTTTCTATGAAACCTTCGCCTTTTCTTTCCTCCCTCCTTCCTCCTTGTCACTGATCCATTCAGCATTTCATTTAACAAGCATGTATTGAGGTCTACTAGAAGCCGGGCTTTATTCTTGAGCAGGGGATGAGGAGCTGGCAAGCTCGTCCCTGGAGGGGGAGCGGAAAGGAACTGATGAGCAAGTAGATAATTACTATATAATGTGATCGGTGCTGTGGTAAAGAATAAAGAACAGGCTTCTGGAAGCAAAGAGGAAGCGGTATGCACGGCTCTGGGTGTACTGAGGAAGGCTTTGCAGAACTGTGTCGTTGCCCCCAGGGATTAAGAGGCTGATTGGAGGAAGGGAAAAATGCCTGGGAAAGGCAGAGGACCCTGCACCAGGACAAGAAGGAACCTCACACAGCTTCCTAAGAACGGTGAGCCATCTCAGGTGGACAGAAAGCAGGTTTTGTTGCACTGGGTACCATACAATGTAGCCGTTACTTGGGCTTCTGAAAGCCACAGGAAAGCAGTGCCCCCCCCCCCACGTGCTGCTTAGAGATGAAGGGCCAGGGCTGAAGTGGGTACTGGGGGTGAAATCTGTCTATCCTGTCTGTGCACCCTACCCACAAAGGCACAATCCTGGTTTGTTACAGTAAGGGGGAGATTTCATCACAGATGTGACTTCTCTTTATCAAACCCTGTACTCACAGGGGTGCACCCACCCAGAGGGGAATCTTTAGCTACTTTCCAAAGGGTGAAGGCACCTTCTAAGCAAGCGAGGATGTTGCTATGGTTGGAGTCTTAAATGTCGCCCAAAGGCCATGTGCTACAGACTTGATCACCAGCCTGTGCACTACTTGGTATAATCTTGATGTGTGGGGTCACTGGGGATGTGCCCTCAAAGGGGATTTGAGACCCTTGTCCCTCCTCTCTCTCTGCTTCCTGGCTACGATGAAGTGAGTGGGCTTCCTGTCACATGCCCCGCCCCCGCCACTCCCTGCCATAATGTGCTGCTCGCCACAGACCCAAAGGGAGCAAAGCCAAGCAGCCATGGACTCAAACCTCTGAAACTGTCAGCCAAACTAAACCTTCCTTCCTTTTAAATTGATTTCCTCAAGAATTTGGTCACAGTAACAGAAAGCTAACTAACACAGATGCAATGAGGGGAAGGGGCAAGCATTTGCAGAGAATCTGCTGTGTAGTGTGGGACCTGGGCACTGGCCTGGGTATTTGATATTCTTGAGGTTGGTATAGTCTTTTTTATTTACTTTCGGGAATACTGAGAATTGAACCCAGGGCCTAGCACCTGCCAGACAAGCACATTACCTCTGAGGTCATCTTATTTCATCCCAAAAACAATCATGCAAGGTAAGATTTTTAGAGAGTTGAACTGTTTGCTTCTGCTCAATGATCTTTCTGGTTTTGTATCTCTCATCATATAGTTTAATTAGGAGGGACCATCTTACACACCCTGCTTTGGTCCTTGCTTGTTAGCACTGGATACCTACCTGATTCAAGATGCAATAAGCAAAGCCCCTTCCTGAAAAATTTGGAAACTGTAAGAATTTCCTATAAAGACAAAAAAAAAAAAAAAAAAAAAAACCTGGGCATGGTGGCACACACCTGTAGTCCCAGCAGTTGGAGGGCTGAGGCAGGAGGATTGCTATGAGTTCAAGGCCAGGCTCAGCTACAAAGTGAGTTCAAGGCCAGCCTGAAGTGCATAGAGAAACCCTGTCTCAAAAAAAGACAAAAGAACAAAAAAAGTTTCCTGTTTTTTTTTTACTAAACTGGGTTATGTGGCCCCAAAAGGAATTTTTTTTTTTTTTGTCCTTTTGAGACAGGGTCTCACTGTGTAGTTCAGACTGGCCTTGAGCTCACTTTGTAGCCCAGGCTGGTCTTGAATTTGCAACAATCCTGCCTCAGCCTCCCGAGTGCTGGGATTACAAGTGTGCACCACCACACCTAGCCTTAAACTGGGTCATGTGGACCTGGAAGCTATTGGCCATTTGTGTTTGGGCCATGAGTGAACTCAACAATCCAAAAAAAAAAAAAGCTAAAGTGTAGAAAGAAACAAAGATGGACAGATGCCACTTACCTATCCCCGAAAAGAGGAATAGGCCATTTCTAAGTTCTTGATTCTAATCCCTGAAGCCCTGTTGCACTACTGTTCTTCAGTTGGACCCTTGAGGTAATAAATTTCTCCTTTTTTGCCTAGTGAGTAGCGTTCGTTTTCTGTCCCTAGTAACCAGAGGAATCCCAGCTATAATATTCCTCTAGCTGAGATAAGTGGTATGCAGAAAGATTAAGATGCTTGCCCAAAGTGACGGCTAAGTGGCAGAGGTAAATTTCAAAGTTACCTGTCTTCAAAGCTCACACTGTTTGCCATGTTCTACCCTGATGAGCTATCAAAAACTTTTGCATTGTAAACTGGCAAGTTCAGGTCTGTCATTTGAGAAGTTCACTTTGGGGTTGGAGAATTGAGCTGGAGGGTAGGAGCATTAAGATAGTGAGGAGGACAGAGTAGGGTAGGTTCAGCAGTATTTAGATAATTCGCAGGGCTTCATAATAGTACTTTATCACCCTGGACCACACTGTCCAAGAGCATTGTTCTGGATCCACAAATGAACAAAAGTCTTGGATTTTCTGTGATCAGATCAACATAGTTTCTCCATGAGCCAGTCATGGTGGCCAGCCTAAGGCCACATGGTTGTTGCCTTAGGCCTAGGCTCCTGTTTGTTCCCCAGTCCATCATGGTGACAAAGGCTTGGAAATATTCTGGTTGGGCCTATGAGCCCTTCCTACCTAACCATGGAAGTCTACTCCTACCAGGTTTTGTGGTTTCTGCACAGTGGGGAGCAGGTATGGGAGGGGGTCTGTGTGGGGAGACTGCCAGCAATATCTGTTATATCCTGGTGATGCTTACCAGTCAGTGTTCCTGGCTACCATGGACATAAAGAATCTGGGGAGAGAAGTACATATCAGGGAAGGGAGGAAGGAGGAAGGTCCATATCAAATCTCTGATTTATTCCACGTGTCAGCCAGTTACTGTGTGTACAGAAGCCCATGTTTACTCCAAACCACTTACCTATGGCCTGGTTCTTCTCCTTCTCTGAAACTCCTTAGGGATTTAAAATAAGGAAGTAAGATGATTATCACCCTGTTGCCTTGGTGCTGTTCTCTTCTCCCATGATGCTTCTTTCCTCCATGCGTTCCCTGTGTCTTCAGACTACAGCCTCTTCCCTCTCTAGTCTGTCTTTGCCATTCAGACCCTCCTGGACTACTGTCTTAGTTACTTTTCTCATTCCTGAGACAAAATACCTGATACCCTAAGTAAAAGGAAGAAAGGTTTATTTCAGCTTACAGTTTGTAAAGGTTTCAGTCCATAGTTGGCTGGCTCCCAGGCCAGGTGGCACAGCAGAGGGGCATTGCAGAAAAACAGTTCATGGTGGGGAGAAGGCAGCAAAGCAGCAAAGTAGCAAAGCAGCAAATGATGACACCAGCATCACACAATTAATCCTAGCACTACATGCCCTAGGTCCAGCCACCTCTGAAAAACCCCACCTATGACCTCATGAGAGTTTAAGAGACATCTAGACACAAGTCCTAACAACTACCATCATTCTGTTGTGCGTTTGCTGTGCCTATGTCTGTTTTCCTTCCCATTAATGTCTCCCACATGCATGCCTTTGTCTTTGGGTTTAGATGTGACTTACAATGCATAATATTTTGTGCCAAGATATTAATGGCTCAAATATTGCAACAGTTTCTTAAAGGTTAATGGTCCCTAGCTAGCAGAATAGTTAAGAAACAATTAATTTGCCTCATTTAGTTTTAGTTTTCGGTTGGAATGTATTTACATCCATTTTTCCAGTTCATGACCTCTCAGAAGCTCAGAAGTGTGCCCCAGCCTCTGGGAATTTTGGTTCACGTATCCTTGATAATGTTTTGCTGTCTTCATTTCTGCCTTCTTCTTCAGCCTCAGTTCAGGAGACCAGTCATTCTGACTGGTGGCATCAGCATTCATTACTAAAGTGTAGGGAAGAACACTTCCTTGGTGGTTGCTGGAGTGAGATAGTCATGTGATCTATGGAGGGCCCCTTCCCATAACCTCCAAAGAAAACTGGAGCAGATGCTTCTTCTAGCAATGAAGTTAGCCATTTTATCCCACCCTTCAGTTCTAAGAGTGCCAGAAAACTATCTAGGCTCACAGTTCTTCCTCCACAGTGTGTATTTTGGCCACTGAACATGAGAACCACATTTTGAGTTGGAGAATCTGCTACTTTGGCTCCTGTAAGTCTGGGTGGGTGAAAAGAGCAGCCCTTCTACTAGCTAGAAATGACAAGTTCTTGTTTTCCTTGTCAGACTCAAGAGCTTGTGAAACTGAATTTAAACTCAAGGCACAGTCTCTCTGTCTGTCTGGGTGTGTGGCTTCGGTGGCATGCACACAGTTCCCCTGACATGGGAAGTGGCATGTTGGGCAGGTATTGGTGGAGGATGTGTTATAATTAAGTTTGTGGTTCAGAAGTGACATCTGTATGCATGGGTTGTGTAGAGGTTGGTGACAGCAATAGCACCAGAAGTCGTTTCTTACTAGAGTGGTTCCTGAGCCTTGTGTTGGACACCATTCCTGTCTTGAGGAGCCTGTCTAGTCCACCAACAGTCTGTGAGATACCTATGCTTCTTTTAAGGCTTCTTCCCTGTTTAATCAGCCTCAGACAGCTTCTACTGCTTGCACTCAGCCTATGGAGGAGTTGAAGTAGATCACTGTGCTTCATGTGCAAAGATTATGTGAGTGCTAGACTTATGTTCCTCATGCAGGCAACTCAGACACTGTACAAGGTATATGAAATCACAGTGCTCTGAAGTTGGATAGCATGTAGCACAGGATTATGGCTCCTGAAAAAAAAGAACAGAGGAGGCAGGCCCTCAATCACCCCGACTTCCTGTGGGCCTGCTTTCTCAACAGAAGCACACTGAGAAGGAACCCAGAGAGAGCACAGTGGTCTTGCTCAGCTGATGAGTCACTGGAGAGATTTAAGTCAGAGTGTTGTGGATGAGGGGGTATGGCAGCAAAAGATCACCCAAATCTTGCTGGATACTGCATTTCCTCAGTATTCCAGGCAAAGTTTCACATGACAAGGCCTAGAACTACCCTGGGGTTTTGTGGCGATGGGCACCCAGAACTCACAGAGACCTGGGAGATGTGGGATTTTAACCAGTCAATGTGAAGAGACCTTTTTAAATGTCTGGAGAATTCAGTAGATGCCACATGAGGGGGTGCTTGAGGAGAGGGATTAGCTTAGTCTTGGGGTAGAGGTAACTCAACACATCCCCCAACATGATTTACAAACAAGCCTCACAAAAGGCAGGATTATTCACTACAATCATAACTGCCAGCCAAAATAAACCCATTATTTTTAAAGGATGACAAGGGGCCAGGGATATAGCTCAGTGGAATAAGCGCTTGCCTGGCAAGTGCAAGGTCCTGAGTTCGATCCCTGGTACTGCCATAAAAAATAAAAGGTTGACAAAATAGACATCTGATCTGGTTTAGATAAAAAGTACACCTCAAAGCCTCATGTGATCAGTGAGCGATTGGATCATGGGGGGCACCAAGTTCACAGCTGGATATACTGTGAGAAAATGGGGCCTAGCTGGAAGAGCTGGGGTCCTGGGAGTGTGAGGTGGAAGGGTCTGCCTCCCTCCGTGGCTCCCCGCTTCTCCCTCTGCTTCCTGGAGGCTGTGACATGAGCGGCTTTTCCTCTGCCAGACCCCTTCACTATGCTCCTCCTGCCTGCAAGCCAGCCAACTCCGGACTGAAACTTACAAACCAAAAGAAACTCATTCCCCTCCTAGTTGCAGGTATCAAATCTTGTGTCTCAGCAGTGAGGAAAATAACTAAGAGAACATCCAGTGTCCTAAAATTAGGAATGGTAAAAATTACCTGACATGCAAAGAAGTAGGAAAATGTAATCTCAAATCAGAACAAAGCAGTTCATAGAAATAAACCCAGACATAACAAAGATAATAGAATTAGCAGACAAGGCCCGGTGTGGTGGTGCACGTCTGTAATCTCAGCACTTGGGAGGTTGAGGCAGGAGGGTTGTTGTAAGTTCAAGACCAACCTGGAGGGCCAGGGATATAGCTCAGCAGCGCAGTGTCTGTCTGGCATGTGCAAAGTCATGAGTTCGATTCCTGGTACCAAAAAAAAAAAAAAAAAAGACCAGTCTGGGCTACAAAGTGAGCTCTCAAGGCCAGCCTGAAATGCATAGTGACACCCTGTCTCAAA
>PVLD010010971.1:0-24720 GCA_004027595.1 Dinomys branickii | reverse complement strand
GAAGACATAGCGATAAGAACTGTCCAAGGTAAAGTACCCACAGAGAGAAACATGCACACACATGCACACACAGAAACACAGAGCCCTAATGACCTGTAAGACAATGTCCACACATATAACTGGAGTCCTAGAAAAGGCCTAAGGGTAATTATTTGAAGATACAATGGCTAAAACCATGTGACATTTAATGAAATTATAAATTCAAAGATCTGAGAAGCCCAGTACTGAAAGCAGGAAAAATACAAAGTTAACCATATCAAATAAGCACTTCTTAATTAAATTACCTAAACCAGTAATAAATACAGAGAAATTAAAAACAGAAACAGAAAAAATACATACACTGGGGGGAAAGATAGGAATAACTGCACACTTCTCATCAGAAACAATGCAAACTAGGACTTAGTAGAATCAATTCAGGGAGCACAGAACTACTTTGCTAAATCATTTGAAAAAATTTTTTTTAGTTACATGTGGATTTCTTGTATGCAGCATATTGTTGGATCTTGTTTCTTGATCCACTCTGCCAGTCTGTTTCTTCTGATTGGTGAATTGAAACTATTTGCATTGATGGTTATAACTGATATGTGTTGGCTTATCCTTGTCGTATTATTTTTTGCTGTTAGTTCCTTGTCTTTCCCCCCTGTTTAATCACTTGCCCTGCCACACTGTTTTCTCTTTCTGGACTACCTTTCAGAACACTTTGTGGAGCTGGTTTGGTGGTCACAAATTTCTTCAGTTGTTCTTTATCATGGAAGTATCTTATTTCTCCCCTAATTCTGAAAGAGAATTTTTCAGGGTACTTGGAATACTTCACTCCAAACTCTCCTTGACTTAATGGTATGTGTTGAGAAGTCTGTTGTTTCTGATAGGCTTTCCTTTATGGGTGATTTTTTTCTTTTTTCTAACAGCTTGTAATATTCTGTTCTTCTGCTGAATATCTGGACTCTTGATTACTATATGCCTTGGTGTTGATTTATTTTGGTCATGACTAATTGGAGTTCTGTATGTCTTACTTACTGCATCTCAAATTGTTTTTTCCATGCTTGGAAATTTTTCTGCCCTTACTTCTGTGGTCAGGTTTTGTTATGTCATTTGTGCTGACTCCTGCTTTTTCACTGACTCCAATTAATCTTATGTTGTTCCTTTTGCATCATCTTGCAGCTGTTTATTTTTTTTATTGTTCCCTTGCTATTTTTAAGAGATCTTACCTGTGTATGTGGGCACACATCTGTAATCCCAGCACTTGGGAGGCTGAGGCAGGAAGATTCCTGTGAATTTGAGGTCAGCCTGGGCTACTTAGTTCAGGACCAGCCTGAAGTGCATAGAGGGACCCTGTCTCAAAAAGAAAAAACAAGGAGAACTTTCTTTTTGTGATTGCTCACCTAGATCCTGTCTTCTAGGTCTGACATTTTGTCTTCGTTTTTGTTCATGTGGTTTTACAAATTTTCAGTGGAATTTTTAATTTCCTGGGTATCTGTTTGAATCTGTTTTATGAATTCCATTTCTTTCCTATGATGGGCATTTGTGGTTTCCATCATTTTCCTGTGCTCCTCTGATTTGTTTTCTGGTTTTTTTTTTTTAATCTATATCTACACTAGATTTGCTGAGTAAGTCCTTCATTATGGTCTTAATCTCTTTTTTTTTTACCCTGAGAGATTATTTCTGATTTCCTCTATAGTCTCACCTACCTGTTTTTGGACTTCTGCTGCTATCATTTCAGAAATTTCAGATGGGTGGCTTCCATTTTCCTCTACTTTGTTGTCCCCTGGACTTGTCCTGGGTGGGCTGGAGGTCTAGGGTTGGATTTTGATTCTATGTCATGTCATTTTCTGTTCCTTAATTTTAGTTTGTTTTCTGTGTTGATCCTTATAATAAACTTCTTACAGTAGATAGCTTTATCTCACTAGTGCAGAGGCCTCCCTAGGGAATGTCTGTTATTCAGAGATGTCTTCTAGGGGTAGGAGGTTCTTGTATTTTGTGTCTGTCCCAAGATCCTACCTTCCCAATTTATTATGAGATGTTGCTATCTACTTGGCTCAGCACCCAATCCTATGGTACTGGACTAATATGATGGTTACGACCCCAGACGATCACAGTGTTGTTACAGAAGGGAGAACAACTGATTACACCAGGTATGACGTCCTGGCTAAAGTAGTACAGGTACCAAAAATAGCATCCAGCACAGATTAGAAACTGACAAACTATGGTAACTATTAATTTGGTCCCTTTAACCACAGGGGCAAGATCTACAGTTATATAACAAAATCCAACATAAGTCAGGAACTTGTATGCCAAGAGTTCTCCTTGGTAGAGTGATTTTACCCCTGTGGTGGGGAAATTGAAGAGGGATAGGAGACAAAACAGAGAGATAGATGAAGAGAAATACAGTTGGAGCGAGCCTGGAGGGCCGCAGATGATCACACACAAGCTTTGCTAAACTAGAGAAGAGGGCAGGAAGAAAGAACGAAGGAGTGACCAAAAGATTACTGACAATAACCAGAAAGACCAGAGATAGAGAAACTTAACTCACGTGAAAATATCATAAAATCCAGAGAGATAGTTGAGGAAAGGGAGAAAGATGAATAGAATGCCACAAAAATAAAGGCAAAAGCCTAAACAAACAAACAAACAAACAAGATCAGACAGAAAAAGGAAAACAAGACAAAGAAAAAAAGAAAAAAAAATTAATTAAATCCCTCTGGTGCCCACAATTCTGTGGTAGCATACAAGTCAGAGAACCTAAAACTGCTGGGTAATCCCCCCTAAACCTACAGTAGAATTAGTGCTGAATGTGGGGCTGATCTTAACCTCCAGATGTGGGGACTGGGGCCAGAGTCTTCAGCCAGGAACCGTCTGTATGTCCCTAGGCGGCCCGCCCACTCCTTACCCTTGTCTCGGCATCTCTCTCCCTGTTGCTGTGGTACCCCAGACACAGCTCCAGGCTGCTCCTAGTCCTGTGTAGAGTTAATTCCTGCTGGTCCTTACACAGCCTTCTCTTTCCCACACACACACACAAAATTTTTTTGAGATAAAATGTCTCTAAATTGCCCATGTCGCCAGGTGTGGTGGCACATGCCTATAATCCCAGCACTCAGGAGGCCAAGGCAGGAGGATTGTTGTGAGTTCGAGACCAGCCTGGGGTACAAAGTTAGCTCAAGGCCGGCTTGAACTGCATAGTGAGACCCTGTCTCAAAAAAAGACTAAAAAATAAAATAAAGAAATAAATAATACATAGTGGCTTAAACTTATTATCTTCCTATCTCAGCCTCTCTAGTAGCTGGGATGACGGATATGTCCCACCGCTCCTGGCCAGAATAGCATCTTTATAGCAATAAAAGAAAAAAGAAAGAATTGTAATCTGGAATTCTATATCCATTATAAAAAAAAAAATCCTTCAAAATTGGAAGTTTTTTTTTTCACACAACGAAAGGCTTACAGGATTGTTTTAACCAGAGGATCTTCATTACAAGAAATATTAAGGGAAGTTCTTGAGGTTACCGGATGGAAACTCCGATCTATACCAAACAATGAAAGTACCAGGAAAGGTAAATACAGGAGACAGTCAAGAAAATTCTGCTAAAGATAATTGACCTCCTAAAGCAGAAATAAAAGCACTATATTATGTGGCTTATATGTAGAAATAAAGTCTACAATAAGACTAACACAAGGATAGAAATAAAAGTATATTCTTATAAAGTCTTTGCATTATCTATTAAGTAGTACAGTATTATTTGAATATTGTCTTTATTCCTGCCGTGAAAACAAAATGCCTTAGACTGGGTAATTGAAACATGATAGAAATGTGTTTCTCATTGTTCTAGAGGCCAAGATCAAGGCACAGTCAAACTTGGTGTCTGGTTAGGGCTCACTGCTTCCAAGATGGTACCTTGTTGCTGAGTCCAGTAAGGGAAAAGGAGTGAACACTGGGTCCTCATATGGAGAGAGGGAGGGGGGAGGGAGAGAAGAGAGGGAGAAGAAAGGGAATGGGAGGGAGGAGAGAGAGAAAGAGAAAGAGAGAGAGAAAGAGATGAAGCCTGTAAGCCCTTCTGTAAAATGACTAATCATGACTTCTCCATCCTCCCGAATCCAAAGGCCCAATCTCTTAATACCATTACCTTGAGATTTCAGATATTCAACCATAAAAAGCAATTTAGCACAGATACGTGCTTCATTGTGGATGAACCTCAAAAACTTTATGCTGAGTGAAAATGGGCAGGCACAAAATGTCCCGTGGTGTATGTTTCTGTCCACGTGACCTTCAGAACAAACAAATTCAGAGATACAGAGTGTAAACTGGTGGTTGCAAGAGGTTAAGGGTACAGGGGTAGGAGGGGGAAATGAGAATCACCTGCTTAGTGAACACGGCGTTTCCTTTGGGGGCGATAAAAATGTTTTGAATCTAGACAGAGGTGATGAATGTACTAAATGCAAAAAGTTATTCCCCTTAAAATGGTTCATTTGATGCTATTGTGAAATTCGCCTCAGTTTTTAAAACTGTACCACCGCACACAAAAGCAAGTCAGGAAAGGTGTTAAAAACTAATAACGAGCAACTGGGGTAAATAGAAGACAAGTAGCAGAGCGATATACTTAAACCCAAGCACATCAGTATGGCACCATGGATGATGCCAGCAGGGAAGGGTGCAGGGCTGCTGGCTCTGCTTACACAGAAAGGAGGCGGGTGGTGAGAAAAGGATGGTAGCTCTGGGTTAGCAGTAGGTGGGTTTCTGACCTACCTTGAAGAGAATGACAGTCAAGGGATATCCCAACCCCACCCCCACACCATCCTCACCCTGTCCAGGGACCTCAAAGTCTTCTCTACTTGTCTTGGTTACATTTCTCTCGTTGCTGAGACAAAATACCCAACGCCAAAAATGAAGGAAGGAAAGGTTTTTATTTAGCTTACAGTTGTGGAGGTCTCAGTCCATACTTGGCTGGTTCTGAGGCAGAGTGGCACATGGCAGAGGGCAAACTGTTCATGGCAGCAGCGCACAGCAGAAACAACCAGAGCAAAAGGGAAGAACAGCTGCAAGCAGCCTCCTTCCTTCCCTTACATTGTAAACAGCCTGCCCCCACCCAGGGGGCGTGTACCTCTCACATAACCTCCACACCCTCCACTTCCACAGGCTCAGGATGTATACAAATTAAGCACCCTGGCTTCCTGCTGAGTCACTCAGCCAAACCTCTGGACTCCCCAAGTTGACACAATGTATCAACCATAACACTACTGCTGTTAGCCCATTTTCTTCTGAACCTACCTGGTCTGTCGTATGCTCCAAGGACCCCAAAAATCCTGACTCCAGCAGGAGAGAGGGCTCTGGATATAGGTGTTCCGAGGCCGAGCACCTGTACCTTGGAGATGTGGGACACAGAGCACCGGTCCTGCTCTGAGTGTTCTTGAGACTCCAGATAAAGGTGGGAATTTCAAGCAGATGCCGTAGGCCTGGGACTCACCTTTAACTCCTTCACAACAATGTGAGCAAACAGATTGTAAAAATACTGAAATAATTTCCTTTTGCTGAGAAGACACTCCTGCCCTGAGCTCCCACGTGCTCAGTCACTCCAGGCCTGTCCCTGCTCCCTCTGACCTCCTGATTTAACATCTAACACATGAATGCCTGACTGAGCAGGGGGCCTCGAAGACAGTTTTCACTCTCCTTCCTTGATTAGGGTATAGGTTAGAATTATGGGAACCTTCATGGGCCTACAAGTCACCTCTTTGAATATAACAGACTTAATCAGGACCCCAGATAAATTCATCTGACTAACTTACATTTTTAAAACTCTTGTGGAGCTTGCTTTGTGTGTTCCAGCAGTCTAGACAGGTGCCCTATGGGACACCTCTTCCCAGTGTCACATTCCTGTCTCCTTCTGAAAGAGGGTTGCCAATCCCTAGGGTTTTGGGGTTTTATGGGAGGGACTGTGGCCTTATCATTCACCTGTTCTTTTATAAGCCTAACAAATACTTAGGCTACTGCTGTGTGCTGAACACTGTGGAACACACTGAAATGATGCAGAAAAGGTAGGTAGAAAGAGTACTACTCCTCACAAGGCGGTCCCTAAGAAAGTCTCTAGACATGGTCAGGGACAGCACTGGCTGGAGACATTTTCTTCCTTGCAAACCAGAACCTTCCCTGTGCCAGGGTTTAAGCCATGTGTCCTTGCAGAGATGAGGCCAGCCACGACTTGTCATGGTGAGAGTTAAGTCACCACCAAAGCTGTGGTTAGCATGTGGAAGTCTCACCAGAGCCTGAAGACTCATAGCAGACCTCGCTCCCATGCGTTCTTGAGCAGGCAGAGCACTGGTAATTCACCTTGGCACTGTCCCTGTCCCCGGCTTGCAGGCTGGAGGTTGGAGAAGCCAGCTCCCTCTCAGAGCTACGTGTCAGCCTGCTTTACTGTCATCCTCACCCTTGACCCCCCCGGAGGCTCTCTGGGCTCTGATCTCTCTCTGGCCTGGAAGAGTGTGGCTCTAGGTAGGACAAGAATCAAGGCTGTGGGAGCTGAGGCCAGGGAAGTGGGGCTTGGTGAATGACAGGGTCTGAGGTCCACTTAGCACTTCCCAAAACTCCATCGTTCCTTGCATCCTCTGGCCTTCACAGTTCTATCACGAGGGTGGCTGGGCTCCTCATTAGCGCCTTCCATTCACAGATGTCAGTCTGTACGGTTCACAACTGTGGCGTGGCACAAAGGGTGAAAGATTACTCAGAGACTATGTCCAATTCCAACTCCAAGAAGGCCCTTAACCAAGACCCCTCAGTGGGTCTCATAAGGACAGCCCAGAACTGAAGCTTCTCTGACTTTTTATTGATAGAACCAGGAAGCAAGGATAAAGGAAAAAAGAAGGATATCTATGCATGAATGCATTTAGGGAGCAGGGGAAGGGCAGGGGAAGGACAGGGTGGTCTGTTACGTGTCTGACTTTAGGGCTAGTCTAAGTGAGAAGTCAGAGTATGGGGAAGATGAAGGCCAGAGCATTCATTCCTTAAGGCAATGTACGTAAACCCTGCTCGGATTTGTGGCCCTGTAGACCATCTTTGACTCTCTAACAATGCATTCCAGATTTTGGGTATGTGACTCCCAAAGGCCCTTACCTCTGCATGTCTATCTTGTACATATCCCTTGCCAGCACCTCCACATCACCTAAGACAGGGCTTGGGCAGACTGTGGATCTTTATCCAGATCACCCAACCTGTGAGTGACATCAGGCCTGGGTTCCCAACCTCGGATCAAGTGCAGTGCAACTCCTATGACACCAGGCTGTGGCCCAACACAGCATCCACGGCAATGGGACAGCTTTTGCGTTGGGGACAGCCTGCTTCCTCACCTCATGAAGAGGAGAGTCCTGCCTTGGAGTAGTTACCATCCTGCGACGTCTCCCATCTGCCAGCATAAGGCAGCTACTAATGGTTGGTGGGCGTATAAACCCCATATATACCATGTGGCCAAATCTAGACCACACCTACCTACCCCTCCACCACCTTAGAAGGGGCCTGATCTGCAGGATGAGTGCTTTGATAAGAGGATTGAGGTGGATCACAAGGTCTTCCAAAGTATGTTTTGCTTACATAACAATAGCTGGTTGCATAACTACTTCCTGAGGAGCGAGGATTCAGATTACTTGTGTGTTTCAGTGACTTTGTACTGCAGAGCTCAGTAGTAGATATATTTTTCATTATGAACCAGAATGCATAACATGTGTGTGTATACAGGTACAAATCAAAGTTTGACAAAGCAATATTTAACTTTGCTACCTACAGTGAATTCTCTGGATTTTCCAATCCATATGGTTTCAAATGTACTTTATGCTACAGAACTGTACACTTAAAAATGGTTAAAATGGCAAAGTTTATGGATATTTTAACAGACAAAACAATAGAGATGTCTTACTTTTAAAATGGAATTTCCAGCTTCTCTTAAAAAAAAAAAAATCAGGCTTTATGACCCCAAGTCCACACTGTCTAGGGTAGCGGAGGTGTGGGCGTTGGCATTGTTTGCCATTTGAGATGATGTTTTCCATTCGAGAGATGGAAATGACTGGCTTTTCTTTTGGGGCAAGCTGCCCAAGAAATTTTAAGCTATGCAAATTTGAAGCAAATTGCTTCTGGGGAGAACCCTGTAGCTTTGAAGTAATCTGCCAGCAGATGTTTTACAAAGAAGTTAAATTGTAAATTCTTAATGTAAATTATTTTGGCAGAAGTACATTCCTGCCTACCTGCCTTTCTCTTTACCTGCATACTTCCTGTAGGCACTAGGCGTCTCTGGCTGGGACTAAACTCTGCTTTGCCCTGGGGGGTAGTTCTTGGACTACCTTTACTGCCATCCCTGAAGCAAAGGTAAAACTTTCCAGGCATTTCTGATTTTCCTCTAGGTGTCTTCTTTTACTTCCCAGGCGAATGGACTTTCCTCTCTCCCCCTCTCTCGGTGTCTCTATCCTCAGCTTGCTCCCCAAAGAGCAGAATGCCTAGTTCCTGCTTACCCCATGCTCGCCTGGAGCCTATGGGCTCTGCTCTGTGAGCACCAGACCACTAGTCATCAGCCTTGACAGCCCTGTGCTAAAGCTCTTTCCTGCATTCCCAACCCCATGTCTCTTGTCCCAGGCTCTATCCCTGTGGTCTCCATCTGCTGTATAGCTGGCTTCTCTGACGCCAGCCACTGCCAGGCGAATCTCCCCGAACCAGGGTCAAATTACAGCCCTGCTCAAAAATGGGGCTTTTTGCCTAGTGCCCCAAATCTCAGTCAGTCTTTGTTCCTCCCTCCCTGATGGATCCCTCGTGTAGAGGACCTCGCTTTTCAGCTGAAGTCTGCTTCACCTCTGCCCTTTCTTCCCTGCCCTGTAGCTCACACCGCTGTGAGAGCAGCAGATACCTTTCCATCTGTCTAAACCAGGGTTCTCTCTAGAAACTCCAAGGCATGGCAATGGCCTCATAAAGACTCAAGGCATTTGTTCCTATTTGAATACATTCTCTCTTAATGAATTCTACCAATGATCTACCTTCCCAGATGACTTTCTTGCAAATTAAGTTGCTACTTTGGGTCTGCCCGAAACCTTGTTTTCTTGTCTGAGTTCTACATTAACATGTACCCTTTCATTCCTCTTTACCCCTATTCCCTCACTGGTGTTTAATCATCACCGGTGGGACATCTCAAACCACCCACCAAAAGATTTAATTGTCTGCAGGGTAAGAAACATGGTGAGCTGGGGTTGGGGGTTTGGGGTTGGATCCCTTCATTCCTAGGCTGGTATCTGCCTTGTTCTCCACTGTCTGTCTCTCATGCCTGCCCAGAACCTCACATACTGTTCAACAAGCATTTGTTGAAAGACAAGGAAGAGGGATGCACCGTTCCCACATACTTAATACTATGCTTGAAATCCCCAAAAGAATTTCCTAGATTACTTCACCTACTTCCTGGACTATACAAATTGCCCTGTGCTCTGAGTTCTGGAGAGCCCCTGGCCTTCCTCATGCTGCAATCCTGAAGCATCTGGAGGCCCCAGTCCTGAACCATCTGGGGCTGCTTCCCTTTTGGGCAGGCGTAGAGAGCCCACACCCGACAGGGCTGATCTCAGAGTCTTCCAAACCCAGCTGGAGTGAAGCACATTTGCTTCAGGGTCTGGGTGGGGCTCCTGGCTGGGCCAGCAAATACAGTTTTGCCCACCAAGCACCCCGGCCTCCTCCTACCTCCCATGGTGGTGGGGATCCCATGCTTCCCCTGAATGCTTACAGCCTCACATAAGTTACGGCCCATAGAAAGAGAAATTGCACTTCCTCCAAGAACCCTCCTGCACCCACAAATACAAAATAACCAGGTTTGCAACATCTCAGAAAAGGACACGGAGGGGGCAGGGCTTGGGGTTGCTGGCAATATTCCTGTTCTTGACCTGGGTAGTGGTTAGAGGATATTTTTACCGCATAATAATTCTTTAAACTGTACATTTACATTCTGTGTACTTTTCTGAATGTGCATTAAATTTCCCAATAAAAAAAGCCAAAAACAAAACAAAGGAGAAAGTTCTTTTGCCACTCCCAAACGCTTAATCCAGTGTTTCCAGCAACTCTTTGCTCTAACCACTGCTGGCATTTCGGAGGAAGCAAAAGTCATCGGAACAGCAACAAAAGACCCTGGATCTACCTCTGAATCTCGTCAGGAAAACAGGCCATGCTGCCATCATTTTGATGAGGAATCCAGAGGCTCAGGAAGGGGGGGGGGCTTCAGTGGGGCCTGAAAAGAGGGGGACTTAGCAACTGCAGGGAAGCAGGGCAGGCCATCCTGGCTGAGAGAACAGTGTGTGCAAAAGCTGTTAGGTGGAGCTGGGTTGATGTGTCTGGGAGGTAATGAAAAGCTTCTGGTGCTGGAGAGATGGTAGGAGGGAAGTCTGGCTCCTTGGAACCCTACCTACTGACCCCAGCCCCAAACACAAGGTGTGGTGGGTGCCACTTCCAGGCAAGACTGCCTTGGCTGAGCAGACATGAGTTTCTTGGTTTGTTTTGTTGTTTTGCTCAAGCGACAGGCCCATGTGGGCTCATAATCCCCATCCCAGACAGCCTGGAAGTTACATCTGCCAGACACATTACACGCAGCACAGGCATTCCTGCAGAGAGATTTGCTGTAGCCCTGACTTTGAACCCTGCCCCACCCTGCAGCTGGCTTTGAGTCCCGGCACTAAGAAACTGTCAAGAAGTAGGGATGAGGAACAGGCATGAGAACCCAGGCCTGTAGAACCGGGATGGGGATGTGTGCAGGCCGTGAAGTCACTCCACTCCGCTCCACTCCACTCCCAGTCAAGGGCCCTGGAGTTCAGGAATTTTACCCACCATTACCAAGTGTATGGCTGCTCAATTTCAAAGGCAAGACTAGAATAACTTGTCGCTTCAGTGAACGGAAATTGAATCAGTCCTAGGTGGTCGATACACACAAAGAGGGACTGTGCTGAGGAGTGAGGCCTAAAAGAGGGGTTAATAACAGAGGACAGCTACCAAGCGTGAAGGTTTGCTCTGCGCCTAGATCAGCAGTCACTTCTTTCGTTAACCCTCACGATAATCCCTTGGTGTGAACACTATTATTATTTCCACTATGCATATGAGGAAACTGAGTGTTGAGGGCCCAACTGCTTTGCTAGAGTACTATCAATGGTTGGTGCAGAACAGGGCATCCAGCGGGCGGACTCTGGAGCCCACACAGTGGGAGCTGGCCGTGCCCACTCACACCCTGTCTGGGCCCAGAGAGGTGCCTGCCTCTCAGACTGGGGCATGACCGCCCCCTTGCGAGTGTGACTCCCTAAAGACCATCTGGTGACTTTTACTTGCGCTAAGTTCTTATTAAACCACCTCCAGATTTGGCTTCCCGGGCCACTCATGTTCAGGGAAAGGAGGCCGTGAACTGCCAGCACGACAGCTGTAGTTTTCATTAGTAAATTAATAAAGTGCCTGCCGGGGTCCACACATGTCTTTTAAGATGAGCCTGCCCTGGAGTGGAGCCCACTGTGTGTCAATTTAATTGAGATTCTCAGTGTGCAGGAAGTGGTTGGCCCTCTTGTTCTCTTGGCAGATGTGGCCAGCCGTCCCCAGGGACAGCCTGGCTTTGTGGATTCAGGCTGCCTGGTGTCTGTACAACAAAGGGAACGACAGTGCCAGGTTCCAGGTGTGTTCCAAGTTCCACATTCTGTGTGCAGACTCTGCACACAGCAAAGGCGGGCCTTGGCTGGGGACTGGTAAGTTCAGCTACGGTGTTTTCCCTCCACACACTGAACCTGTGGCTTTCTGTGTCCTGTGCTTCCCCTGCTTTCAGTCCACAGTGGCCTTCGAAGCTAGTGATCAGCAGGGTGACTCAGGGAGCTATTTTTTTGAAAACCACTTAATTGACTTGTTTAGAAACAGAATGTTTTGCTCTTTTGTAACTATATATATATATATATAATTTTTTTTTAAAGTGCATAATAAAACAATGGGCATAACTGGGTTAGTGTTTCATTTTGTTTTATTTTGTTTTGTTCTGCCTTGTTTTGTTGTGACCCACTGACAGTGTGTAAGGCTAAACTGCAGGGCTTGCTCTCTGTCATGAACACTGGGTTGTTTTCTACAAAGCTCGGTGAGTGGCACATCTTTGTGGACAGAAAGTGTGTGTGTGTTAAAGACACTTAACATGAAATCTACCCTCTTTGTAAATGTTTAGATGCATAGTCCGGAGTTGTTGGCTATGTGTGTGTTATTATGCAGTACAGTTCTGGAGATTTTCCATCGCGCATGGCCGAGACTCTACTTGCATTAAACAGAGCAACGACCCCTGCCCCCTGTCCCTGAGTCCTCAGCAGCCATCCTTCCATGTTCTGCTTCTATGAGTGTGATTACTTCAAATATGTCACATAAGTGGCACATGCAGGCTTTGTCTTTTTGTGATTCTCATTTCTCTTAGCACAATATCAGCATGATTCATCCAATGTGTAACATGATAGGATTTCCTTTATGAGGCCGAACACTATACACATATCACATTTTAAAAATCCATTTATTCTTCACTGAACATTTAGGTTGTTGGAATGGATTTCTGTTGTGAAAGCAATAAACATGGATATGCAAATCTCTCTTAGAGATCCTGTTTTCAATTCTTTTGGTAAATACGCAGAAGTGGTCATTCTATTTTTAATTTTTTGAGGAACTTCCATATTGTTTTCCATAGTGGCTGTCTTGGTTTCTTTTCTCTCATTGCTGAGACAAAATACCTGACACCCAAAATGAAGGAAGGAAAGGTTTATGTAGCTCACAGTCTGTGGAGGTTTCAGTCCATAATCAGCTGGCTCCGAGGCAGAGTGGCACATGGCAGAGGGCAGCAGTTCATGGTGGTGGAAGACAGCAAAAGCAACAAGAGCAAAAGGGGGAGGAGAGAGGAAACCTCTTTCCCTCCCTTATTACGGTATGCAGGCTGCCTGCTGCAGGGGCAGTTTAACACTCACACCCATAATCTGAGCAATGGGTCATGACTCAGTCACAAATTCTAGAAGCCCCACCCCATGACTGCATGAGATTTTGGGAGGACATAAACTGTAACAGTGGCTACACCATTTTACCTTCTAACAGTGTGCAGGGGATACTGTTTCTATAAACCTTTGCCAATACTTGTAATTTTCTTCTTTTTTTCTTTTATAATGGCCACTCTTACAAGTATGAGGTAATACCTCATTGTAATTTTGTATATAATTGTATTATTTCCCTAATAACTGGTAATGTTGAAGATCATTCTGTATACCCGTTGGCCACTTGTATATATCCTTTGGAGAAATGTCCACTCAGGGCCTTTGGCCATATATGGTTTGCATTTTTCCCCATTCCAAAGTTTGCTTTTTCCACTCTGATAATAATTTTCTTTGAAACAAAAAAATTTAATCTGATGTAATCTCATTTTTCTATATTTGCTTTTTTTCTCTTGGAGTCATATCCAAGGAATCAGAGCTAAGATCAATGTTGTAAAGATTTTGTTTGTGTCCTTCTAGGTGTTTTATAGTTTCAGGTCTATGTTTAACCTTAATCCATTTTAAGTTGATTTTTGTGTATGCATAAGATAAGGGGCCAGTTTTTTTCTTCTGCATGTAGATATCCAGATTTCCCAACATCTTTCACTGAGGACTGTCTCTTCCTCATCGCATAATCTCAGTACCATTGCTGAATATCATTTAGTTGTAAATCTGTGACTTTATTTGTGCTCTTCATTCTGTTCTTTTGGTCTATATTTGTCTTTATGCCAGTAACATACTGTTTTGATTAATTTAATTTTGTGATATGTTTTGAGGACAGGAAATCTGATACCTTTATTATTTTTTTCCTCTAGATTGTTTTGACTATTTTTCTTGCCTTCATAGATTTATATAAAATGTCACAATCTATTTTTAAGTTAAAACTTCAGTCACATACAAAAATTGTACTCTTCCCTCCAAACATTTTGCTATTGATGTCACAAGTTACACCTTTTTATATTATGCATCCACTAGCTCATCTTTGTATAGTTAGTTTCATACTTTTTTCTTTTAACTTTACCAGAACAAAAGGTGATTCATGCATAATGTTATGTTATTATAATATTGTTTGCCAAAATATTTAATGTTGAATGTGACTATGTACATCTAAAATGTACCAATAAACTTAATAAAAGCAAACCAAAAACCCAAAATATTTAATGTTTACCTTCAAGTTTATGCGTCCACTTATTTTCATGTTGCCATCTAGTGTGCTTTTATTTCAAACTGAACAGCATATCTTGTAAGGCAAGTCTGGGGGAAATGAACTTCCTCTGTTTTATTTCTTCTTGTGTGTGTGTGTGTGTGTGTGTGTGTGCGCGCGTGTGTATGTGTGTTGGGACTGAACTCAAGGCCTTCAGACTGAGCCCTTTTTTATTATTTTTTATTTTGTAATAATGTCTTGTTAAGTCACTGAGTTGCCTAGGCTTGGTGCTAATTTGTGATCCTCCTGCCTCAGCCTCCCAAAATGCTGAGTTTGCAGGCATGTCATACCATCCCTGGCTCTTTTGCCCCACCCCCTCCTCCTCTCTCCACTTGCTGTGCCTCCCAGACTGTCCTCCAGCTTCTGTTGTTCAGGCAATACTTAGCCCTTCTGAGTAGTTGGGACTACAGGCTCACTTTCATTTTTGAAGGACAGTTTTGCTGGATATAGTATTCTTTGCTGGAAGTTGTTTCCCCTCCTCCTCCTCCTCCTCCTCTGATCACTGTACTGCACTTTGAATATGTCACCCTACTCTTTGCTGGCTTGCAAGGTTTCTGGTGAGTCTTACATATCCTCCTTGATATGTGACAACTCTTCCTGCTTTCAGAAGTCTCTCTTTCTTTTTGACTTTTGACAGTTTGCTTATAAGATATCACTGTGGGGACCTCTCTTTATCTTAGTTGGGCTCTGTTTGACTTCTAGAATTGAATGCCCGTTTACTTTCTGGATTTGGAAGGTTGAGGGCATTACTTCTCTGAAAGCTTTCTGTTGTTTTTGCTGGCCCTTGTCCTTCTGAGATTCCCACCATGCAGATGCTGCTTCTCTTAATGGTGTCCCCCAAATCCTTTAGGCTTTTGTCATGCTTTATCATTCTTTTCTACTTTTTTTCTCCTTTGACTGGTGTCTTGGCTAATTTTCTTGCTGCTGAGACAAAATCTTGACACCCAAAGTGAAAGTAGGGAAGGTTTTATTCAACTTATAGTTTGTAGAGGTTTCTTTCAGTCCACAGTCAGCTAACTCCAACCAAGGGTGGTGTGGCAGAGGGCACTGTAGAGGAGAAACAGTCCATGGTGAAGCAGGCAGGAGGCAGCGAAGGAACAGCAGCAAGCCCACCTCCCCTGTCTCCCTTCCCTTTATAGTCCACCCAGGGTATAAGACAGTTTTTTGTTTGTTTGTTTCTGGTGGTGCTAGGGATTACAAGACTGTTGATTGGTGCCACCCACAAGCCGGGCGGGGCTCCATTGTCCACACCTAGAACTATGCTAAACCTATTTAGTTACCTACCATACACCCTTGATCCCAGTATCACCCTACCCCAGATCCAGCCACCTCCAGAAAGCCCCACCTATGAGTACGTGAGGCTTTGGGAGGACATCTAGATAAAAACCATAACAAGTGTATTATTTCAAGTGACCTGTATTCAAGTATACTGACTCATTCTTGTGCTTGATCAAATCTGTTGATGTGGTCCTTTTTTTTGTCTTTTTTGAGACAGGGTCTTACTCTGCAGTTCAGGCTGGCCTTGAGCTCACTTTGTAGCCCAGGCTAGCCTTGAACTCGCAACAATCCTCCTGCCTCAGCCTCCCAAGTGCTGGTGGGACTACAGATGTGTGTCACCATGCCTGGCTGCGCCACCATGCCAGCTTGGTCCTCTTAACAAATTTTAAGATTCAGTTGTTGTATTCTGCTCCAAAATTTGTGTCTTTTCATATCCCCCTCGTGTGTGTGTGTGTGTGTGTGTGTGTGCTGGAGACTGAACCCAGGATCTTGATCATGCCAGGCAAGTGCTCTGTCACTTTTTAAGACATGAATTCCTAGGTGATATTGGCAGAAATTCTGACAGCAGCAGATGTGGGTAGGACCCCGAAAGCTGTCTTTCTTTAAAGGTCCCCCAGGTGATTCGGATGCATACATAGATTTGAAAATCACTCCCAGTGAAGTCTGTTTTTAGTCTCTTCCACCTCTCAGCTCCCTCCAAAGTGCTATTATCTGCCTACCAGTACTCTCCTTTGTGTCATATCAAGGCTCTTAAAATCTGTCTGCCTCCAAACAGCCTTCCTGGATTGAATCCTGTCTGACCACAATTTCTTGTGACTCTTCCCAGTCCTCTCCACCTCAACTGAGCCTGTTCTTTCAATTTATGTATTACTTGGGTATTTCCATCCCACTGACTTCCTGTCTGAGTCTTAGCCCATTCCTGCCTACAGAATTTGTGAAGTAAGTCTGCCCTGACTCCCTATTTTTGTTTAATGATGAAAATCTGAGCATAGTAGGTATGGCCCTCTGAGACCCAGGTGAGGCTTCTGTTTTCCTAAAGGTTAACCTCAGACAAATTCATTCCCCTCTCTGGCCCTCTCTGGACCAGTTTGCTCATCTGTGAAATGAAGGTTATGGAGATGGTTTCTGTGATTCTTCTCTCTAGGTTCTGACTTTCTCTCCCCTTACCTTGTCTACTCCACAGCTGGGGAAGAGGACCTTTGGAGACATTCCTGAAACTCTGCCCTCACTCAGAGAAACCATCAGGTCCACCAGCTCTCCATCCACCCCCCTTTCTGAGAGAAGCTATGGCTCTAACAGATGCTGATGTGCAGAAGCAGATTAAGCACATGATGGCTTTTATTGAGCAGGAAGCCAATGAAAAGGCAGAGGAAATAGATGCTAAGGCTGAGGAGGAGTTCAACATTGAGAAAGGACGCCTTGCACAGTCCCAGAGACTCAAGATTATGGAGTATTATGAGAAGAAGGAGAAGCAGATAGAGCAGCAGAAGAAAATCCAGATGTCCACCATGAGGAATCAGGCAAGGCTGAAAGTCCTGACAGCCCGAGATGACCTTATCTCAGAACTATTCAGAGATGCAAAGCTGAGACTCGATAGAATTGTGGCAGATCCAATTATGTACCAGGAGCTACTGGATAAACTAGTGCTCCAGGGTCTGCTCCGACTTCTGGAGCCCATGATGATTGTGCGGTGTAGGCCCCAGGACTTCCTCCTTGTCCGTGTTGCAGTGAAAAAAGCAATTCCTGAGTACGTGATGTTCTGCCAAAAGCATGTGCAGGTCCAGATTGATCAAGAAGCATACCTGGCTGAGAATGCAGCTGGAGGTGTGGAGGTCTATAGTGGCAATCAGATGGTAAAAGTTTCCAGCACCCTGGAAAGTCGACTTGATCTCACTTTCCAGCAAAAGATGCCAGAAATACGAGCAGCTTTGTTTGGAGCTAATGTCAACAGAAAGTTCTTTACATGAGACACTGCAAAGAGAAGCTGGAGAGTGAACTGCTAAATCATGAAGGGTCTTAAATTATTTGCACAAAGGAAGCTAGTGATGCTTCTCTTCTTTGAAAGCCCTACTATTTTTCTATCTTTGTTCACAAAAGAAAGCTTTAGTGTTGAATAGCTAAGGCATTATATTTTGTTAACTTTCCAGTAAAGCTCAGATTAATGCTTAGAAACCAAGTTTCAGTTCATTCACACATAGAAGAGCAGCTGGGCCATTTTGTGGCCCGGGAACAGGGGAATGAGAGGATCTTCTGTTAGTGCAACCTTGGTGGAATGTGAATTGTGTTTTTGACTTGTGGGCCTGTGTGCTCTAAGTGTCTCCAGTGTGCATGTGTACTGTGTTTTCTTCTTTCTTCTTTTTTTTCTTTCCTAAGACAGAGTCTTGCTGTGTAGTTCTGGCTGGGACTACTAGGGACTCACTAGGTGGCCCAGGCTGGTTCAAATTTAGCTGAAATCCTCCTGCTTCAGCCTCCTAAGTGTTGGGATTTCGGTTGTGCACCACAATGCCCGGCATGCAGTGTGTCTTCCTTCTTTCGTTTCAGCCTCAGCAGCTATGCTAATGTTACTTGATGAGATTTGGAGATCTTTCTCTCATATATAGGACCTACGCTGTGAGTATCTGGTCAGGTCAGTCACCTGGTGCTCTGGATTCAGAAGGCCCAGTCCTTGTGGTTAGAGCTCCAGAGCCTTGAAATTCCTTATTTTATCTGTGGTATTGTGATTTCTAAGTGACACCTTGATAGGACTTTGGAGCCTGTGCCAGGGACTGGGAATGTAAGCTCACACATGCTACTAACTCCCAAAGTCTGCCTACCTTCCCCAGACGGTTCCTTTAGGGACCTATTTCCCAGCCCTGTGTGCCTTTGGCCCAGCCATTCCTCAAATTACCAGTGAACCTTGTCAGCAAGAACCTGGTGTGCATGCAGGCAGGGTCAGAGCAGGTACCTATGTGCTATAGGGTTTCAGGGTAGGCATAATGGGGGCTACCTTTGCCTGATCCAGGCACAGTGCACAGATCTAGGGGCTGAGAGATGTCAAATTTGCTTGACCCGAAAGTCAGCCAAGTATTCTGTGCCTGGCGAAGTCCTCTTTTGGATAGTTCAAGCCTAGGGGGATTTGAGCTCATGTCTTCCAGTCAACTCGAAGCACTTTCTGGGAGAAGCCAAGAAATACAGATGGTGTAATTTCAGTGGTTCTGCACATGGGCATTGTGCTGTATAAAAGTGAATGGTAAAAATCATGCTAATAATTTAAATTTTTAATTTCTCTTTGGAAGACATTAAATAGCAAATAAATACCATGAAAAATGGAGACAGGAGGGAGAGAGAGAGGAGAGAGAGAGGAGAGAGAGACTGACTACGGAGAAGGAAAAAACTTTGCAGTTTAGTATGTTAACTACCACTTCTTTTGTTTTTTTAAAACAAAGGGTTTCATTTTATTTTGTACTGGGCCTTGCAAATTACATAGCTGGTTCTGCATGAGTATGTGTACTTCAAAGTCTAATCTGTGCCCGAGAATGCTTTATTTATTAAACATTTTTGAAGGAAACAAACCCCAAGTGACCCTGTCCAGGGATGTTGTATCCTGGGTGGTTCGTACCACACTGCAAGGAGCAGGTGTCCCATGAGCCTCAAACAATGTAGGGGACAGTTGTTAACGAACAGGGGCCGCACAGTCCTCAGAGGCAGGAGTCTACGGATGCCCCGGCAGAAAGCTGGTAGTGGGACTCGGAAGGCCCCCTGGAGCCCACTGTAAAGCATCTTCATTTTGTCTTTCTCTCAGGAATGAGTTCTTCCGCTATATCCAGTTTAAATGGTGGAATTGGACGGCCCCAAAGCCCAGGCTTACGTGTAACAGTGCCAGAAACAAACTTACTCTCCTCAAAGCCAACTCCACTGTTCTGAGGAGAAATCCATTTGGCCCAGTGTGGGTTGCATGTCCACCTCTGGTCCAGCTTATGTCAGGTGCAGTTCCCAGAGAAAGGGCTTTGCCAACTGGGTGGATGCCCAAAGGGTGTCTTCTGTGTGGGGCCTTTGAGTTTCAAATTCATTCCAACACCATTTTCTAAGTGGCAGCAATGAGCTAGGCATTGTGCTGGGTGCTGGGCCACAGGAAAACCATCTGGTCCTGTCCTTTCATAGATCTTAGACATAAACAGATGATGACTACTGGCCATATAACGTGATGAGGGCCAGCCTGGTGTTGATACAGATACTGTGGGAGGACTGTGACGGGAAGGGGTGGTCCCAGAAATCTGTTGGCAGTTGAGCTGGTGAAATAGCTACAGGCAAAGGTGGGAAGAAGTCTTGTGCAAAGGATGAGGCTGGAGAGTGGGGAGGGTGTGATTACCTGGCCTCAAGTACCCTGCTCAGGCACTGGTTTTAATTCAGGTGAAATTTGATTGAGTGACACAGCAAGAATTGTATTTGGGGAGAAAAAAACACCACCATCCTAGTGACATTGTATCATTGTATGTGGAGGACACACAGAGGAGGGGCGAGATTGGAAGGCAGGCCTGGGGGAGGCTACTCATCAGCTTCAGTGAGCAATAATAATCTCCCTGGCTGTTTTGTGAGGGAGGTCAAACACACACACACACACACACACACACACACACACACACACGTCAGGAGAGGTTCAAATTAGGGCCTGTGCCCTGGAATACTCTCCTCCCGTTTCTCCCTCCAACACATGTGGTAACTTGGCCACAGCTTGAGGCCTCATTATAGGGTCACATCATCTTATACCTACCCCCACCGCCCCTTGGAACTACCTCCCCCTCTCCTGGGCGTCATTCCAGGCCAGGACAGCCTCCTCCTCCCAGGTGGCCTTACCCTGGCTGCCTCACCTTCTGGGAAGTTGGTTGGCTTCTCTTCCTGCTGTAACCCAAGAACGTGTGGGACCCCATAGCCTTCCCAGCGCTGGCTCCATCTGTTACTGGTCCCTGCTGTTAATTCATCTCCAAAAACATGGATCGTTGTGTAGATTTTATGAAAGTTCTGTAGGAAACTGAGGCCTGTGGGGCAAACTTTTCCCTAAGTCCCATCCAAGCATCCCTATGTTTTCCCAACTTTTCTTTCAGCTTCCAGCCCCTTGGATCCCAGTCTCCGCCTTCACCATGTCCCTTAGTAAAGCAAAAACCAAGTGACTAAGTAAGCCTGACCCCCATAGTTCCTGGCCACCAGGGTGGCACCCCTCTGGGAGGACTTTTGGGCAATGCCTGCATTTACTATTAACTACTATTCCTACCTGTCTCATCTCTCCCAATACGGGGCCTCTGGTCAGGGAGTCTCACTGTTCTTTGTGTCCCTGCTGTGGTGTGACTTGGAGCCTGGCACTGGGCACACACTCATGAAGCTCCAGACAAGTGTGGATGACTGTGGCATTCTTTTTCCCAGCTGGCCCTGGTTCCTGGGCAGCACGCTCCTGGGTATCTCTCCTCTTCTGGACATGGGAAGGGGCTTTTGATAAGAAAATCCTTCACTGTTCTGGGAAAGGGCTGCTGAGGACTCAGGAAGACTGACTTTGCTCCAAGACTGGTGATGCTTGCCTCGATCCCTGCGATGCAGACAGGAGACTTTGCTTTGGACCTGTGTGGTTCTCACCTTTTCCTCCAAGGGGCCCTCAGCCTTGGTGGCTCTGGGGTCCCTGGTACTGGGCTTGCCAGCCAAGTGGGAGCCCATTCTTTGAAGGTGTGATGGCTACAGCATCTCAGGTCTTGGCTTTTCAGCTGGTGCAGCCCAGCCTTCCACACCTTTACTATTGCTCACACCCTGCTCTAGAGAAGGGGGAAGGGGACATCCTGTGTGAGTTCCTCAGTTCCTGAGCTGAAGGAGCAAACTGTGACAGCAGCAGGCAGGCAGGCACAACCCTTCCCCGTGCTCTCATTAGCACTTCCTCCCTAGGTGCAAGGGAAGCTGCTGGCTGCAGACAGCCTTTCTTATGGTGACAGCTGTGGGGGAAGGAGGTTGGAGCAGAGGGAAACTGAGCCCAGAGCAGCAGGCCCTGCCCAGCACAGATGCCCACTGCCCTGTGGTCAGGTCCCTCCCCAGGGGTCACTCGGAGGATGGAAAGTCTGGATTTCCTTCTGATCCTGCCTGAAGAGCCAGAGATGGGATGATCCTTTGAATGTGGGAGGCCCTGAAGAAGTCAGGGACAAGATCAGCGGCACAGAGAACGCCACAGGGCTTCCTCTGGCCCTGGGGTCCCAGGACCCTTGGAAGTGGGTTGGCAGATCTGCTTTGCCAGGCGCCTCTCCTTCTAGGCAGCAACAGTAGCCCCTTTTGGGGGGCATTGCTCTTTGTCCCCTTCTTATGCTCTCCCCACGGCACGCCCATGCCCCTTTCAGTTTTTGAATGACATCTCTGAAGTCACTCCCCTCATTCACAGTGTAAGGAAAGGATCTCAGTCCCTCCCCGCTGCCGGCTTCTCACAATGGGGAACCCTGGGTCTCTAGTGCCTGGATTGTGCTTCCCATCCCAGCAAACCCAGTGGGCTCATCCTCAGGACAGTGCTTCTTTCGCTGGGAGGCAGGCACAGCAGAAGGGGACCTCCAAGCCCCAGGATACCTTCCCGGTAGGCCCTTGCCTGGCCCTCCACACCCCTGGACATCTTGCAGTGGTTGAATCGAGAATGTTCTTTTGTCACTGGGAGATGAGCCCATACAGAGTGATGTTGGCTTCATCCTGGCTACCACACCTGAGCAGATTTCTGTCCTGGCGATTACAGGGGGTTAGGACTTGCGGGAAGCTTGAGAGCCAAATACTTGCTTGAATCTGCAGCTCAGAGGAAGCAAGACAGCCCTCCACGGTCATGATCAGTTAAGGGGGCTCGTGGGACTGCAAAGAAGAAAAGCTTGAACAGACTGCCGGTGCCATCATTCACTTTACGAAAAATTTACCATGTAGAAGTTTGAGAGCACTGGTGGCCAGCAGGTCAGATATGATAACAACTGCATGGCTTAGCCGGGTGCTTAGAGGAGCCATCTCTCTCCTTTCCAGGGTATCCCGACCTCCAGCTCAGTCTCAGGGAGGGTCCACAGAGCTGGGGTGCTTGCGGGTGACTGCATGGGGCAGGTGTGACTTGGGACCAAGGAAAGACTGAGCCCTTGAGTCAGGTCAGGGCCGTGAGACACAGGGTGGGCGGGGAGAAAGGCAGTTGGGAAGGGGGCAGCATAGAGCACCTGGCCAGGAACAGCTGCGGGTGAGCTGAGAAGGAAGGAATGCAGGTGGAAGGGAAGGAAGGAGGGGAGCGTGAAGAAAGGGGAAAGGAACACAGGGAGGGAGGGAGGAAGGGGAGGAAGGAAGGACGGAGAAACGGGGAAGGCTAGAGAAGAGAGGGCATGGGAGCAAGCGGGCTAGGGTTTCACTGGTGGAGGTAAACTGCAGGGTGTTTGGGAAGATTCTTGCCTTTGCTCCTTTGAAATTTGAGCCTTGGGTTTTCATTCAATTCAGTTCAAATCGGCAGACCTCTTATTCCTCCCTTCACTCTACAAACAATGATCCAGTTGCTACCCAGTATCGGGCATAGCGTCACTTGCTGCGAACGTGATAGGTCTGGCCTCAGCCTTCGCAAAGGGCTCTAAGGATGAGAAGAGGACAGACGGGGGCAGTTAGCGCTCATGAAGCAGCACCAAGCGAGTTGGCAGTGGATGATTTTAGGTTGATCTAAACACTAAGACAGAGGATACAGTTCTGGGCAGAGAGGCCTTCCATGAGCCTCGCTTAGGTAGGGCGAGTCCTCCTCTCCTTGGCATTCACAGGATGAGAAGGAGGTGACCACACAAGAAGCAGATGGGCAGGTGGGGCCAGGGGCTTGCTCAGGGCACTCTCAGCAGAAGGCACTGTGAGTGTATCCCACTCACCTCATCTGTTCAGGCTGCTATGACAAAACACCTTAGATTAGATCTAAGCAACAGAAGTGTATTGCTCCCAGGCTGGAGGCTGAGAAGTTCCTGCTCAAAAGAAACTCAGCAATGGGAGGCCAATGTCTTAGAAGCAGTGGCTCAGACCTATGTACTTTATAGGTCTCTTTATAGGCTGGACTTTGTTGTTTTTCTGAAAAGCTTCCTGTAAACAGCATTTGGGGCCAGTGGCACCCCCTTTTTTTCTTACATAGAGTGCCATTAACTTCACCTTTGTCTTCAGCAGCGAGAACTGCTAACAGTCAGGTATTCCACAACTGAGACAGGAAAAAACACAAAAAATGTACTGTCCGCAGAAGTCCTTTAGGTCATCCCTGCACTCCCACCTCCTTTTGCCCTTATTTGATTGATAAACACTGTTTTAATGCCCCTCCTTTTTTTGTGCGACAGAGCACCTCGGTTTGGCTCAAATTTTGTTCATGCTTCCTGGGGTTCCTCAGTTCCTGCCTCCCTTCGCTGGCCGCTCCAGCTGTCACTGACTTGACCTCTTTTGACCTCTTTCTCTAGTCTGGCTTCACTGGCACCTGCCTGGGTTGCTACTGACCTTTGGCACACGCTGGCCATGGGTTCCCCGCTGCTCCTGCTGGGGCTGTAGGCAGTGCTGTACCCTCATGGATTTGGGCGAGGATGAACCGCAAGCCTACCAGCCTCTGCTTCCACCCAAGGACAGGGCACATGCCCAGCAAGGGCACTAGAGTGGCTGTTCCTGGGAAGGGGGTGGTGGCAATTGTTTCAGGGATTAGCACTCTAAAGAGAGACTATTAATAGGGCAGGGTTCCTGCCTCAGGCTCACCCCCTAGGGAGAATCCACGCTTGGATCTCAGGGTTTGGCTTAATATAGCAGTTTGTATTCTCCAGGCAGCATTTTTATGCAGAGAAATCATCGAGGTGTAAGCCCCGAGACCTGGGGTGGGACATCGCCAGCCTGGGTTCTTGTCCCAGGGTTGCTATTTGCTTTTCTATTCCTCATGACTGACCTTCTCAAAGCTTGACTTTCCTATCAGTAACACGCTTATTGTCACGGGGGCATTTTGACAACGAAAAGAGAAAATCAGAAAGCTCTCCCAAAAAGCAAAACGGAGGCCCATGTATTCCATGCTCATTTTGATGCTGAACTCAGTGAAAATTTTAAATTCTAGTATTATACACAAGACAGAAATATGTTACGGAATCAGAAAAAGATTGAAAACTTTCAACTCTAAAATGTACAAATGTCACCATCCTGCTACCATTGCCATTCTTTTTCCTCACAGGTTTCACAATGAAGTCCTCAAATAATTGTTTTTTTTTTTTTGTTTTTTTTTTTTT